>CM068830.1:82219641-82299641 GCA_028554795.2 Sinohyriopsis cumingii | reverse complement strand
TCGGTCACGTAACCGGCACGTATAAAGGAGTCGGTGTGACTTGAAGTTGCACACATAGTAAATCAGATCGGGGCAAAGAAACATTGGATGTGTGTGTACAGTTGCACAAATGTAAGTTTGTCCCCGCTTGACACCAAACGGTGGATATTTCCAAACGGCATCACTGCTTACGCATACAGGCACGCGCACATCCCCAAATCAACCTCGGTGGGAATTGACTTGCAGTTTTTCTCACCCAAATGCTCTCCTTTACCTCCAATTTTTGGACCGTTGGCAAAAAGAAACGAGCTGGTTGCCTAGGAGAATCAATCTGGTATGATAAATACGTCAATATACAATACCAGGTCAGAAGCACAACTTTTCCAGCTTTCTAACTCCCTCATGTATACAGATGTCGAACAATATTGTTTCCTAGTGGGTCTAACAGCGGTGGTTATGAAATCATTTTGTAGTTCACACATTAATCCCTGGTGACGAGTTTACGTGGCAGGAGGTAGTAGCCTACTGCCGAGCTCTGTAGCGTCAAGGTCATGTATGATACACTAAAGTGGGTGGTATTATAGAAAGGCAGACAGATGTAGTTCTACAATGATACCAAAACAATCTGGAAGTTCCAGTTGCACTACAAAAAAACAGAGGAAAAAAAACCTAATTTTTTTGGACCCGCTTTTTCCACCCCAAATTCGCCCGTGGTCAGAATCCGATTTTGTGTCCGGATTTTAGATTTTTTGGTCTCAGATCTAAAACAGACCGGTATGAACTTCAAACAGACAGCTGAACCTTTGCAAAAAGTAGGATAAGATGGGCATTTGGAATAAAGAGTGGTCTCGATACGAAAATAACGGGTCCATTAAGCACAAAAACAAAGTAAAAAATAACTCCAACTATTTCATGCAAGAGCCAAATAGCCAATGAAAAACGGTGTTTCTAACACAACTAGACATTATATTATTGGAAAATCACCTGGAAGTTGCTTTCTTATGATTATTTCAGAAATAGCTTTCAAAATGTGTTTCCTACTCGAATTTCAGGCGAAAACGACAAAAACCTCCAGGGGTTAATGTGTTAATGGTGAAAGTCTTCTATCGAAGTGCTTCAGTAGGTTTTAACCCAGTCGTGCATGTGCTTTCATTATTCAGCGTTTCTACGAATGCTGGAAGACGTTTTTACCACTCATGGGACACCGCTTCACGAATAATCGATAATTCCTCGCGCACTGATGCCCAAATAAGTGTTCTGTTGAATCAATCGACAATAGCCTGGTCGTGATGTATATTAACATATCTAACACGAACCCGCACCTTATGTATTGTTAAGAACGCGGCACGAGAAATTCTTTGTCCGGTCCACCTGTAACAGTCTTGGCCCTATTATTGGTGAACATGTACATACAAGTTTAAGCACATCTGCGACACTTTCCACGTTTGCTGAATCTTTAGACCTCAACCGCTCAGCTTCATTGTATCTACTGGCAACATCTGCGATGGTTAACGCGTATATGTATATGGGTCCGCGTACCCAATATTGTAGAAGAAATAAAAGATTCGCCTGATGAACTTCGTTGGGTGTCTTCACGTCAAAGCACCCACAAGAAACCACCATTGGCGCGCGTATGTAAATTTGCCACAGCGTTCTTTTTGGACAACAGTGCTCGAGCAGCCCTTGGGTGATTTTTGCCTTGCTTGCTAACGTTCAATGGAAAAGAACTTTCACCCTTTTAATAACCGCGTGGACTAGTGGATTGTGGATAGTTTCATTATATAAATATGCTTAACATCCAATAAGTATCTTAGCCTTCATATATCTTTTGACGATCCATCTGGCGAGTCTTCCTCTGAGCGTAGGACTGACCACGTTCAAGTCATGTATGAGATCTATATCGGCACGTTAACGCGGTGCTTTGTACTCAAGATCACCTCGGTAACAAACAGCATCGACACAGCTTACATATGCTTCTGCTGACTTTGGTTAGTTGCTAGATTCAGGTCTTATATCCAGCCGCGTCCCTGGACTACAGTAATTGTATCCGGAGATGTGTTATTCCCCAGGATATTCACTCCAGTGTCCTGGTAGCTTTGTTGTTGCCGCGTTTGTGTCAATTGGTGGATCTGGTAGGTCCAACAAACATAATTTCTTTGCACCACATTGAATAAAAGTTCCAGTTATCGCAGCTCAACAAGTCATGATGGCGTGATTGTGTTATATAATAACAACTGATATTTAACATGGCATAAACAGCAAGAAATTTCACTGTCAATGACAGCCCAGACCATCCAAGCACGGTGACATTTTTCCAAACTCACTTCGCGCTAATCATTGGCCAGGCTTGCTCTGGAAAAAAAAATAAACCGTTGTTCAAATCTGCTTATGAGATAGTTAACGTGGGATCGCCTGTACATGATTGCGCTGTCGACCGAAAATCAACCTTATTATGATATGCTTAGAGATTTTACGGATGCATCTTCTTTGTCCAATATTGATTTATTTTCCAGTCAATGAAACATCTACCATTGACGACCTTGATTCGAGCGCGAGTAGTCATGTGTACGATGATCTAATACCTGAAAACCAAGACAACTCACGAGGATATTTTCCCTAGGTCAACTCAAAAACACGGACGTGATCTACGTGACTCAACGAGACAAATGTAAGATGGAGTTGATGATATTTCGGGGAATTGACTCGCGTGATCTCATAAAGCTTCACTGGACTTGGTGTGCTGACGACCAACTCGGGGATAGTTTCGGAAGTCATCAAGGAGCCTTACAGTTTCCTTTCAATTGTTTTGACAATAACTTCAGGAAAATATCTTGCGGATCTGGACGTGACAATTTAAACGAATGCGATAAATTTGATGACAAAATTCGCTAGTGATACCATAGCAGAGTATGGGGAGAGACGCCGTAAATCTGCCCGTAAACACCAGGAACTGATTCGTAATGTTACAGCCGGTTACAAAAGTATCAAAGATATGTTGCGATCAAGACAGACTGCACGGAAAGATCCTACAGATCGATTGGAACAAATAGTTGCATTGCTGATTAAACCAAGAAGAGAAATTGTAGCAAAGACCGCAAAAACCGCTGAAAAGGTAAAGAAAGTTGAAGAAACCACATATGCGATGCTGGAAACAGACACGACCAGGTCCGATTCTCAGGACATCCTTATCCATTGGACGCTTGTCAGAAACGATTGCGGTAATCCAAGAAGACATCAGAGAAATCAGAGAGGAAGTTGGTGTGGCCACAAAAGGCAACATGGCACTCGATTCAGACGCCAGAAAAGCAATTCTGCCTATTCCATAAATACCACCCGTGCACAAGTTGAAAGTGAGAGGACCAGTAAGTTAAAGAAACAGGTTGTCATTGGATCTTCAATTTTCCCGTGTAGGTTGCTCTTAACAGACCCCGACTGAAACGATCACGCGTTGAAATTATGAAATTACCATTAAAAAAATTTAAAAACACGTGGAAACTGAATGGTCTAAAATGGTATACAAGGAGCTTGCCAGCAAGCCGTATCACACCGGTGCACCATTCTGCAACCGTGCTTAATGCACAATTACGCAAAAACAATGCAGAAGAAAAGGAACTGTGAATAAAATATATGAGGGGGTACGTACTTCTATGCAGATCCAAGTCCGGACTATAATATACACCTTGACGACCATATAGACGCTCCGGTTTACGAATCTGGATCCCAACAAGCACCTGCATCCACAAGAAGAAAAAAAAACAAAGAAAAGAAGAACAACGTGCATAGCAACAACAATAATTTGCCGAATTACTTAGAGCGCTAGAAGAAACCAACAGACAGCTAGCGGAAAAAAGACGTAAGATGCAGCATCAGCATGTCTCACCAAAGATTTTTTAAGTATTATTCGTAACTGGCTAGAGACCTCCGACATAAAAAATAGAAGTACAAGTGCAGGACACGTTTTGGTATTTACTTCTATGTGGGGCTTTCTTAAGAATCAAGACAAAACTTGTACACGACTTAAACAACGATTATTTCGTCAGTACTAATATTGGATTTGTTAACAATGGCATCACGGTGTTTTATGACAGCGCACGTTATTCCATTGATGGAACTGAAATCCAAGCAAATTCTTTACAACTTTAATATGGCCATGACGTTTATCTGACTCACCAGAGTCACCAACGACTACGGAATGTCGGCTGGCCCGTCTATGATGTTTTGTAGGGACACAGCCAATACTGCAGATCATAGACCGTATACATTTTTTCAACTTGTACAGAATGCTTACGTGGACCCACAACATGGTGGTATGTATTTCCCAATTACACATGCATTGTTGTGTCCTCTCCGACAAGTTTCTGTTTTTGGAGTGCACATGATGCCAATGAGTGTCAAGTGACCTGTCTATAGAAAATTCGTAGACTCTTAACATAGTAATTAAGCCTGTTACTTTTTCAAATAGTAATGTCGTATCATAGTACTGTATGGGGGCGATATAGGGACAAGGGGACTTAACCATTACAAACATAGTCCCGGCACTTGGGGGACAATGGGAATTTAACATGGGGAATACAGGACCAGCACTTGGGGGACAATGGGAATTTAACATGGATGGGTTTGTATAGGGCTAAGGGGACTTACCATTACAAACAGGGTATATCCACTATGGGGACAATGGAAATTGAACATGGGGAATTTGAACATGGATGGGCTTGTATAGGGACAAGGGGAAATTGAACATGGATGGGTTTGTATAGGGACAATGGAAATTGAACATGGAAGATGGATATAACACAGACAACATACAACAGACAAACACTGATACCCCATGAATTTTTTTTAGGGAGTTAGGCAAGAAAGTCGATTTCTTTTCGAGATATAGGAGGGGCCCTGAAAAAGGCCTTTGGCTTCTTCTCCTTCTTCTAATTTCTCCACTTCTTCAGCCATCTTCTAATTTTTCCCACTATTCCTTTCTTCTTCTTTATTTCTGACTCTGGTATCCAGTTAGGATGGCCTATCGATCTGAATTTCTACTGTATCCTTATCCAGTTATTGTTGAGTCTCTCAAAGCTTTCGTTTCTCTTTCTATTCTCTTCTTCCTTTCTTTCTTTTGACCATTTTTCTTTGATGTTATTCACCTCTTGGGTCAGCACATTGCTCATCAGTTCTTCTGCTTTCTTCAGCTGGTCCAACCCCCATTTTACAAAGGACCACTCTGTACATTCCATTATGTCTTCCAAAAAAGACCTCACTTTTATCACAATATCCATGGCTTCCTTCAAGTGACCAATTTTCACATACTCAGGATGAATAAAGACTCTTGGCCTCTTGACTTCCTCCTCTATCATGTCTTTCACCAGATCCATAGCTAATTTCAGGCTAGTCATTTGCCTTCTGACAAAATCCCGGGTAACTTCATGCTTCCATTCACTTTCAAGCCTTTCCACTACATAGGCTCCATCCACCACCCGATAGCAAATGTCCTTCAACTGGTTAAACAAGTCTGCTACTGCTGTCATCTTCTTCTTTGCTTATTCCGTAGAATGGCGCGAATGACGAACGCTATGGGCTTTATATGTAAAGCACGGACATGAAGGAAAACATTCCCTACTTTTCTCTTCTCATATTATCTACTATCCACACACGGGAAGCAGCAAAAACATAACCAAACTATACTATCCACACACGCGAAGCAGTAAATAAAACCCAAAATATACTATCCACACACGGGAACGAGAAAAAACAAACACAAATATACTTATCACACACGGGAAGCAGCAAAAACATAACCAAACTATACTATCCACACACGCGAAGCCATAAAATCAAACCCAGAATATACTATCCACACACGGGAAGGAGAAAAAACAAACCCACATATACTATCCACACACGGGAAGGAGAAAAAACAAGCCCCAACATACTATTAACACACGAGAAGCAGCAAAAACATAACCAAACTATACTATCCACATACGCGAAGCCGTAAAATCAAACCCAAAATATACTATCCACACACGGGAAGGAGAAAAAACAAACCCGAATATACCATCCACACACGGGAACGAGAAAAAACAAGCCCAAATATACTATTCACACACGGGAAGCAGCAAAGACATAACCATACTATAATATCCACACACGCGAAGCAGTAAAATCAAACCCAAAATATACTATCCACACACGGCAGGGAAAAAAAACCAAATCTACTATCCACACACGCGAAGCAACACAATCACAACCATAAACTACTATCCACACACGCGAAGAAGCAAACTTAAACCCAAACTCTACTATCCACACACGCGAAGCAGCAAAAAACATAACCATAATCTACTATCCACACACGCGAGGTAACAAAATCAAACCCAAATTATACTATCCACACACGCGAAGGAGCAAAAAAAAAACACCAAACAAAACAAAACCAGAATCTACTATTCACACACGCGAAGAAGCCAAAAATCAAACCCAATAATTTACTATCGACACACGCGAAGGAGCCAAAATCAAACCCAAATCTACTATCCACACACGGGAAGCAGCAAAACAAACTCTTACTTTACTATCCACAAACCCAATTATTTACTATCCACAAACGCGAAGGAGCCAAAACTAAACACTCATCTACTATCCACACACGCGGGGAAGCCAAATCAAACCCAAACTATACTATCCACACACGGGAAGCAGCAAAATCAAACCCAAACTATACTATCCACACACTCGAGAAGCAGAAATATAACCAATATACTATCCACACATGCGAAGAAGCAAAACAAACTCTTTCTTTACTATCCACAAACCACATTATATACTATCCATACACGCGAAGGAGCCAAAACTAAACACTCATCTACTATCCACACACGCGAAGAAGCCAAAAATCAAACCCAATAATTTACTATCCATACACGCGAAGGAGCCAAAATCAAACCCAAATATACTATCCACCCACGGGAAGAAGCAAAACAAACTCTTACTTTACTATCCACAAACCCCATTATATACTATCCACACACACGAAGGAGCCAAAACTAAACACTCATCTACTATCCACACACGCGGGGAAGCCAAATTAAACCCCAAATCCACTATCCACACAAGCGAAGAAGCCAAATCAAACTCAAATCTACTATCCACACACGCGAAGCCAAATCAAACCCAAACTATACTATCCACACACTGGAGAAGGAGAAACAATCATAATCTATTATCCACACACGCGAAGAAGCCAAAAATCAAATCCAATAATTTACTATCCACACACGCGAAGGAGCCAAAACTAAACACCAATCTACTATCCTAACCCTTATTATACTATCCACACGCGCGAAGAAGCCAAATCAAACCCAAAATCTACCATCCACACAGAAGGGAAGGTTAAATAACCACACACTCTACTATCCACACAAACGTACGAGAGCGTTTATAAAACCCAATAATCTACTATCCACACACGCGAAGAAGCAAAATTATAACCATAATCTACTATCCACACACGGGAAGAAGCCAAATTAAACCCAAATTCTACTATCCACACACGCGGAGAAGCATATAACTAAACACACATTTACTATCCGTTTAATATTTGATGTGGCAAGAAGAAATGGTCCAATACGCAACAAAGGGATTGTAAGTTTACACTCCAATCTGTCTGCACTGCAGTGGTAACAACGCTCTTGCGTTGGCATTAGTTTGCCACACTACCTTAGAAAAAAACAATGCATCACTCATCATAAACGATTTCATTGCCTAGACATTTTTTTCTGACCGCATTCGCTTCGAATTGACTTCAGTACCTTTTCGCACAGGGACAAGATCGGACGTGTTTTTTAATATATTCTGCGTCTGGCCGCTACAATACTTGTCCTGATGTTACAACCAAACAATGTGTTACACATTGTTAGTGATTTCATTGGCTAACCGATATTTTACACTTCTGTTTCTATTGATGTGAGTGTGCTTGTCAAAATGTTTGAGGAAGATTAAAAATGTTTGTCACTTTCAAAACGCAAACCAGTGCAGTACTGAAGAAATGTTACAATACGCAACAAAGGGATTGTAAGTTTACACTCCAATCTGTCTGTACTGCAATGGTAACAATGCTCTTGCGTTGGCATTATTTTGCCACACTACCTTAGAAAAAACAATGCATCACTCAATGAGATCGAGAGATTGAGAGAACAACGGTGGTAAATCCAGTAGGATTACAGAACCAACACGACCAGTGAAGAAATAAATTTGTTTGATACCTCATGAAGATTATTTTTTACAATCTAGTAGACGCAAAAGTGACTTGTAGAAAAATTTAGAACAATGACATACACCTACACGGTTACATTAAATGGTTTACGACAATGGTTGCTATTTCTTTGTTATTAAATGTTCGTACAAACGATATGTGAGTAAGCGAAAGGTAACACACGCACACGCATACAGTATTACTGCATTGGGTGACAGTAGAACGGGAGTACTTTAGTCTGGAGTGTTTTGAGAGATGGACAGATAGAATTAACATTACAATGGGGAGAGAAAGAAAGAATGGTAAAGAAAAAAAAACGTAGGACACCATTTTTGGTTCCGTTATTCTTGCGGTATTATAGGACAAAGATTATTGAGACATCCATACATTCTATGTGAAATAGGTTCCTTGTTTTCATTCATTCATCAATTTCATAAAAAGGTAATGTGATATTTATTGTCGACTGACTGCTTAACATATCTCAGATTTAAGATATGTCCTGTGTTTCGCAGCACACGCTACAAACGATGTTGCAAAGTTTTCACAAATCTAAGGACGGACAAAAAAACAACAACAGCACCATAACGCTCCTTGTTCTATCCACAACCTAAACTGAGAGAAAATAGGTCGAATATTGTTACATATTTTCTGAACGTTTGTTTTGGTTTTAAAATTCAGAGTTAACTATGGGCAGGGTTATACAGTGCAATGCCACTCGCGTTATTCTTGAACATTGTTATATTTTTTCCGAACATGTGTTTTGGTTTTAGATTTCAGAGTTAACCATAGGCAGAGTTATACAGTGCAATGTCACTCGCGTCATTCTTGAAAAAGCCTTCTGTTTGTTTCCTTTCTTGAAAAACGGTAGATCTAATGTTATAATTTATTCCGTGACACATTGCAGTGCCAAAATAAAGAGAAAGCTACGATGCCTGAATTGTACAAGCTCGTCAACTCAAGATTTTATTTCATCCAACGATTTACTGATTTACAATTTGTAAGGATGTAAGTGTTTAAAAAAAATTACATGACAAACGGAGGAACAGTTCACAGAAATAGGGTGACTACTGATCACAATTTTGGAGAGGTATCTTCAAACAGGCACAGATACCATTAGGATTTCAATCAAAACTACAATGACGGAGAGAGAGAGAGAGAGAGAGAGAGAATGTATTTCCTACTTTAAAAAATATCACGACACGTACGTTTGTTTTTATGGTATATTTTCCTTATGAAAGTTTCAAAGAAACACTCAGTCCACTTACATAAGATAAGAATTCTTTATTTCAGACTACATAGTCAATACATATAAATTAAAATATAGATATAAAGTAAAATCATTGAAAACATAAAAGAACATAACATAATCACATCCATAAAAAATACACATTTAAAAAAATATCACAAGAGTGAACTGAAGATGCATGTGATTAAAAAGTGACCACAGAATAGTACATCCAAACAAGTCGTGATGTATTTCGTATTATTATATGCTCATTTTTTCCCCCGTTAACTTTACATTGTCGGAATCGTTCAGTATTCCCCGATACTGAATGCGCGCGACAATACACATATAGCATTCACGTGAATAAAGGAACTACTTTCTATTGTAAACAAGCAAAGACGCAGACACCAGCACTTTTGATTTGTAAACAAATCATATACACTCGCGTAAGAGGCTCTTTACGTTGTGGTTATTTAAATTTGTTTCTGAATGAACTAAAACATGTTTCGTAGACTGTACACACACAAAAACCCAGCTGTTTTCGCACATTCCGCGTTGATACAATGTTACGGATTTAGGCTAGCTACATTATATAAAAGACGGACGATCATGTCCTTACAAATAACATACAACTGACAAGGAATATAGTGTATTCTTTATGTGGTGATAAGAATGGCAAAATAAAATATACTTACAGTTTTACATCCTGAATTTCCTCAAAATGTTTTTTCTTAATTCTGCAAATCGGAATTACATGAGTCACGTCATAGGTTTTCAATCTGGATTACACATTTCAAAAGTGTGCTGTAATTTCTATAAGTCCAATTGCATCCTCCTTACTGCACTCAAAATGAAATACACATTAAATTCCATAGCGTTCTTTTGAAAATTGCAATTGAAAGACTTCATATTTTCCCACGTTATGATTTCAAACATTCAATGACAGAAACAGAAACACATTTGCAGACGTAAATACGCTTCTCCCGCGCCACTTCAATCCGATGAATTTCATGTATAATTTGCACAGATGAATCCAGTCCAAAATCACAAACTTTCATCGAATCGAAACAAAATACCAAAAATACATTCACTCCAGATCAAATGGAAAAGTCGTTGCAATGCGCATTCATTCACAATATGACTGCAAATTTCAATTTTAACTAGACACGCCATTTTCTTTCGAAAGTTATGTCGACCGCGCGACTAAGTTCAAATATATCTGGGCGGAGCTATGTGCGCATTAATAATGATGTCATTTTGTAATGTCAAATCTGCGCTTGTGTATTTAGTTTGGAATACGGCATTCATTCATTTACGTTGTTTCTTGTAGTGTATTTTGTTTATTTAATTTAACCTTAGGTTGAATAAAAAAAATGAGCATATAATAAAAAGGTTACTGTATTTGTATGGGAAAATAGGAACTCGTTTTTTCGGAAGGATATACTGCACTCACAAGTTCGTGCAGTATTCATTCCGAAAACTCGTTCCTATTTTCCCATACAAATGCAGTAACCTATAAATATGACTAACATAATTTCCATGAGTCGCCCATGGCGTGATCGTTTGTGTGTTAGTTTTATTGTTTGAGAAGTGACTAGTGGTCAGGTACAGGAAAACGCGTCTGATCATCTCGCGGTGCGAATAACAACTGAAACCAATTTGAAGCTAAGGCGGTGGAAAATATCGGTTAGCCAATGAAGTCACTTACAATGTGTAACACATTGCTTGGTTGTAAATTCAGGGCTTTGTTGACATTCCTTAGCCCCATCCCAGCATGTATGGCTGGTTAGAGCATAGAAATGACACCCTATTTTTCTAAAAGTCTATTTGGTGTGGGTTTCCCCCATCCTTCCCCGAGGTCTGTAAATGTAGTTGTTAGAAAACAATAATGCGTAATAAAATTTTTGCAGGGTTTATCTATTTTTTATCCATCAAATCTGCAAGTTTTATTATCCCATGAAGTAAAAAGGTGTAATTTCTTCCCTTTGTCCGGGCTGACAGTGGGCCCGATTTCAACCAGTTACTTCGGATTGGGGTTGTATTATTAACCCAAAGGTTAGTTACGGCCCTGGGTTAATTTCCTTCCCCTTTTAAGTTATTTTGATTATTTGAAGTGACTTTGCCAGAGTCTTTCTGTCCGTATTGTGTTATTTGTTACAAATTTTTTTTTATATGTATACAAAATTTTTTTATATGTATGAGATGTATTATTGTTTGTGTGTGCATAAAGTGTGTCTGTTATAGGAATATATGCCATAGCATATACGGGTATGGGTTTTAGGTATTGTTTGCTTGATTTCAATACAAGGGTTTCCCACACATGGTGGTGGGGGTCATTCATTTGCTTTAAGTTTTTTGGCTGTGCCATAGCACAAAAATTTCATTATCAATTGGAGATAGATGAATTCCTCCATACACTGTGAGTAGTTAAGGGGGATCTTATAGCGTCAATGGGAATTAGCATTACAGACCCCCTTGGGAACATATAGCGTCAAGGGAAATTTAACATGGAGAAAAATCGTGGGAACATATAGCGTCAAGGGAAATTAACATGGAGAAAAATCGTGGGACTGTTGAGCGTCAAGGGGATTTGAACATGGGAATAGGGGACTGTATAGCGTCAAAGAAATTTAAACAGGGTGGGACTGTATAGCGTCAAGGGAAATGGAACATGGGATTTTTTTTTTTAAAAAATAAAAAAGGGGTAGGCAATTCAAAGACTATCTCTTTTCGAGAAATATGGCTGGCCCTGAAAAGGGCCTTTGGTTTATGTTAATATGCCCTTAACATAAAGGGCATTTGCGACATCTTCTTGTCCTCAAACTTCGTCTTACAGCAGGGCCATACATCAGAGTCCTCTTGAGGCAACCTTGTCTCTCTATATAGACTCTTCTTATCCACAGGCTGCTGCTGGTCCTGTGGACAACGGTCCACTTGGATCGGACATACATGAGCATGTCCGTCCTGAACATCATTGTTGACACAAGGGTTGAAGATTCAACGTCTGTCCACATGTTGAGGCTCCGACAATAGGTGAATCAATGCAGTGAACTGCGCTTATTTATAGGGACAGAAAGGATTGAAACGGATTGAGTTCATTCACCAATCCTAACACGCGTTACAGAATTCAGTCAGCCCGCATCCAATCCGAAGAGAGCAGTCTGTGACGTCACGTAGTCTATATAGATTCGCTAGCGCTTGTGTGCAGTCAATCTATGCGACAGTGATTCAACATGACGGAAACTCAGAAAACGATCCAATGGGGTGCACCAGCAGGGGAGACCGCCCAAGGGAACCCGGACTTACTTTCAGAAGAGGTGAATTGGGATTTTGTCGATTTTCTCTCCTCGCAAGAATTTGTTCCGGAACCTTCGTTACCTTCTTCATTACCGCAAGTGGAGAATTTTAGACAGAGACAGAAAGAAGAATTGGAGAAATTTATACAACGACAAAAGGAAGCGGAACAGGCTTTTCTCCTACAGCAACAGCAACAAGAAGAAGAGGTAAGAAAAAAACAACAGCAAGAAGAAGTAGCAGCAAAGAAACAAGAGGGTGAAAATCAAACGGTCACGGTACTGTTGGACATTTTAGCGGAGTTAAGAAGTCTGAAACAAATGTATCAGACTTCTTTATCACGACCGAAGAGAATACGACCTTCCCGAGCTAAACACGTCAACCCTGTGACTAAGCCTACCGTACCACCCTTAGTGATTTCAACCCAATCATTATCATCATCATCAACATTACGCAGTCCAGAAGTAGGCCTTGGCCGTGGCAAAGGCATAAGGCAGTTAAAGTTGATTGCTTAAACTCACCCCTACATCATAAAGAAAAAAGGCCCTTTTCAGGGCCACCCACATATCTCGAAAAGAAATACAATTTCAATTTGCCAATAACTCAAAAAAAAAAAAAAAAAAAAAATAACCCACCCATTTTACCCTATAGTACGTGTCTTTGTATGAGTGCGTGAGTGTAGCTTCTTATTTTAAAATCAAAACTCAAAGACTCTTACCTTATATCATTCATTTATTCTTTTCTCCATTTTTTACAATCCAATTCACAATTCACATCATAACACTTTAATTTAAAGTTCATTGACTTCTTCTTTTTCCTTGTTTAGTCTCTCTGTTTTTTGAATTTCTTCACTGTCACACTCTTTTCCTCTTCTTCCTCCTCACTGTCTTCCCTTCCTCTTTTCTTCTCCTGTTTCTTTTTCTTCACCTGTCTGCTTTCTTCCTCTGAAGAATTCCTCTCTTCTTCTGAAGAATCCCTCTCTTCTTCTGAAGAATCCTTCTTTTCTTCTGACTCCTCTTGTTTCTTTTTTGGGCAATCTGGAGACCAATGTCCTTTTTCTTTACAATAATAACAGGTATCTTGACTTTTGTCTTTTTTAGTCCCTGTTTTTGTTCTTTTTTGACGGTCTGGACACTCTGAAGACCAATGCCCTTTCTTCTGACAGATATAGCAAGTATCTTGACTTTTATCTCTAAAGGAAGGAGAGTAGTCCGTAGGCTGGTCTGAAGAGAATTTTCTAATGACCCCTCGCAAAGCTCTGACGAAACGTTCCATCTGGTTAGTCTCTTCCATCGTTGTGCTCGGCTTGAGAGTGAAATGAATAGTGAAAGGACAAGACACACACCCTTTTATATACGCTGGTATGCTATGACTATAAAGTAGCTCATGGTGTTTGAACTTGAGTCATTTGACTTTTTGCTTTCAAGATGAAACGATCTAATTCATTCGAGAAGAAAGAAGAAGAAGAAGAAAGAAGTAAGAGGCAGAAACGTGATCTATCGCCTCGTACCAGGGCTGAAATCTTGGCACAAATTCATGCCAGTGATTTTGAAGAGGACATGAGTGAACCAGAATCAGAACCCTCTAAACCAAGTTCACCACCCTTAGTTAACCCTGAAAAGTACTATTCCATTCGAGAGACGGAAAAGCGCTCCTCTAGAAAATTTAGAACTACGGCTTACAAATACACAGTGAAGTTTAAAGATTTCAAGGCTGAAGTGCCGTTAGAGAAAGCAGAAGTGTTTATCACCGGAGTGTGGGATTCTTTGCTCACTTCACTCAAGCAACAATGTCAACCCAAAGAAGACGATCGCTTGAGACTTTCCATACAACACGACGGTTTGAAATCCCCTGTTTGGATCGAGTTTAGCACCCCTGCAGAATTGACCGCTTCCAAAGTCATGGACAAGATTCAACACGTGCAACAATCTAATGACCAGTTTGACATCACCGATGGAAAAGCCACATTGGACATGACCCACGTCTCTCCTCCTCAAGGGACCGGACGCAAAAAGATGTTATTGGTGAACGACCTTCGCAGCATTAAGCGTAGCCTTGTCCAAATTCACAACCCTCATGACCAGATGTGTTTAGCCCGTGCCATCGTGGTGGGACGAACCTATGCCAACAAGAACGACACGGTAGAATGGAAAAGAACCTGGAAAACTATTCAACAATCCGACCGAGCCAAACAACGAAACGAAGCAGAACTCCTGTTGCAACAAGCTGGCCTGTCCAAAGACACACCCTGTGGCATTCCTGAGATGCAAAAATTGCAAGATGCCCTAGCTCCACGATACACCTTGAAAGTGCACCCTCAAGAAGTGCGAGGGCCTATGTTGTTTCGAGGGCAAGATTTTAAGGACGGAAAATACATTCATGTTTATCATCACGATGACCATTTCGATACCATTACCAGTATCACTGGATTCCTAGGATACGGTTATTACTCTGAGAAATGTGACCATGGTTATAATAATCGAGAGCAACACAAGCATTGTGGATGGAAATGCTCAGGATGTTTGGCCGCTCAACCCTGTCTGAGCGAAGAACCAGTGCCTTGTTCAACTTGTCTGCGTACGTTTGTCAGCCCTACCTGTTACCAACAACATCTGAAAACGCAAGGTTCACAGAAGAAATGTGCTTGTCAACTCCTGAGATTGTGCCCTACGTGTGAACAAGTCATACGTACCAATAATACCAAGGCACACGTATGTTCAGGAAAGAAAAAATGTCACATTTGTCACCACATCGTGGACTTGGAACACGAATGTTACGTGCAAAAATACCAAACCCCACCAGAGAAAGAGGACGGTCACAAGAAGAAAGGCAATTTCATCTTTTTCGATTTCGAATGCATGCAAGAGACTGGCATTCACATTCCTAATTTCTGCGTGGCTCATCGAGCGTGCGAGAAGTGCATTCAAGAACCTATCTTCAGTCATTGCCCTCACTGCAGCAAGATTCCTGGAGGGCATGAAAAAATATTTCGGGGACCAAACACGTTAGCCGATTTTGCCCAATGGGTCTTAGACCCCGTCGACAAGACGTGGAGCCAAGAGGACATCGAACTTTACGGAGATTGTCATCGCCATGCCACGGTGATGGCTCACAATTTCTCCGGATACGATGGACAGTTTCTTTTGAGGTACTATGCGGAACAAGGCACCGAACGTCCTAAAGTGACTTTGAACGGAGCCAAAATCATTTTCATGCAAGTGGGACAAGTACAGTTTAAAGATTCGATGAGCTATTTGGCCATGCCTTTGAGTCGAATGCCTAAAACGTTTGGAATGACAGAAATGGCTAAAGGGTACTTTCCACACTTTTTCAATACGGAAGCCAATCAACACGCCGTTCTACCCCATTTGCCCGAGGCTCACTATTACGACCCCGACAACATGCGTACCGAACAACGAGAAGCTTTCTACGCTTGGTACCAGGCTCACGCTTTGGACCCTTTCGACTTTCAGGAAGAAATGTTAAAGTATTGTCGTTCCGACGTGGACATTTTACGGCGTTGCTGTGGAAAATTTCGAGAACTGTTCATGGAACACGGAGGGGTCGATCCTTTGAAAGAAGCTTGCACCATTGCCAAAGCGTGTTCCTTAGTGTATCGACAACGATTCATGCCTGAAAACACCGTGGCTGTCATCAGTCCTCAAACGACCCACTTTGTCAAGCGTCAATACTCGGTCAAAGCCCTACGCTGGTTACATTACTTGTGCGACAAGGAAGACAAGTGGATTCAGCATGCTCGCAACGGAGGGGGTGAAAAGACCATCGGAACGTATTCGGTCGATGGCTGGGACTTAGAAAACCCCAAGATCGTGTACGAGTTTAACGGTTGCTTATTTCACGGATGTCCCGTTTGTTACCCTGACCGTGGCACTAAAAATCAGTTTTTACAACGAACCATGGAAGACTTGTACCAGGACACTTGTCAGCGACGCCTAAAGTTAGAACAGCAAGGATACCAAGTGGTGGAAATGTGGGAACACGAGTACGATCACCGTTTGAAAACCGATCCCGAGTTTAAACGCCTCGTGGAAAGTTACCAGTTCATGGACCCGCTGAACCCGAGGGATAGTTTGTACGGAGGAAGGACCAATGCCACCTGTTTGCTGTACCAAGCCGACGAAGAGAAAGGAGAAGAAATCAAATACTTGGACGTGTGTTCGCTGTATCCCTACGTGTGCAAATATTGTCGCTTTCCTGTAGGGCACCCGCAATTGCTGACGGAACACATCGACCTGGTCAACATTCGACAATACGAAGGCTTGATCAAGTGCAAAGTTTTGCCTCCCACGAACCTATACCATCCCGTCTTACCTCACCATTGTCAAGGCAAATTGATGTTTCCCTTGTGCCGTACTTGTGCCGAAACGTGCAACCAAGACCAACCTTGTCAGCACACCCAGGAAGAACGGGCCTTGACGGGAACCTGGGTCAGCGTAGAATTGTTCAAAGCTCTGGACATGGGATACCAGCTGTTAGAAGTGTACGAACTTTGCCACTTTCCCAAGACACAACAATACCGCAAGGGTGACCCTACTCAGAAAGGCATTTTCGCTGACTACGTGGATGCCTTTTTGAAACTGAAGCAAGAAGCCAGTGGCTATCCTTCCTGGTGTCACACTCCCGAAGACCAAATACAATTCAAAGAGAAATACTACGAACAAGAAGGCATCACTTTAGACCACATCGAGAAAAACGAAGGGAGGCGATCGTTTGCCAAAGTGATGTTAAATTGCTTGTGGGGTAAAATGGCACAACGACCGTGTTTACCCAAGACGGAATATTTGACAGAACCTTCCCGCTACTTCCAGATGATTCACGACAAAACCAAATTCATGAAACACGTGGACGTCGTTCGCGAGGATTTGATCTTAGTCAATTACGAAGAAGATCTGGACTTTGTACAAGACGACCCCTTTGGAAATGTCATCATTGTGGCTTACGTGACAGCCCATGCTCGCTTAAAATTGTACGAAGCTTTAGAACTGTTAGAAGAACGCGTCCTGTACTTTGACACGGACAGTTGCATTTACATCCATCACCCGATTCAACATCACCCTGACATCGAAGGAGACCGTTTAGGAGCCTGGACAGACGAGCATCCCGACGACAAGATTCTAAGTTTCGTCAGTGGCGGTCCCAAAAATTACGGCTACGAATACCGGGACAAACAAGGAGAAGTGCACACGACGTGCAAAGTGAAAGGACTGACTCTGAATCATCGTACCAGTCGAGTGGTCAACTTTGGGGTATTGAAAGAAGCCTTGCAATCGGAAGAGGATGGAAACTTTAAAGTGACCACCTATCAACCGAACAAGATTGTACGTTTACCCACTCACCACATCGTCAGTCGACCCTTGGAAAAAATCTATCAAATTATATACCAGAAGCGAGTTCGACTTCCCAATCATTTCACCTTACCGTACGGTCACGTCGGTATTGGTCTGTATATAAAAAGGAACCCTAGGCAAAATCGATAGTTCATTGTGACTACCAAGACCGAGCGAACAAGATGAATACTTTCAGAGAAACACAGAACAAGTTGTTTAGAAGGGCACAATTCAAGTGTGAGGCTTCGGAAGTGGAATGCGATTGTGAGCCTTGCGATGGGTACGATGCTGTACCTTGTGACCTGAGCGATTCCGTAAAGCATCATGGGAACTTTAGTGCCCCTACCCCTATCATGGAAAGTGATGCTGTGCGTGTCAAACCTGTGGGATGCGAAAGTGATGCCGCTCGTCCTCTTGGACATTTTACTGGGTTTCGTTTTAAAGGGGAATGTTCACCTTCACGTCTACCCCCCTACGGATGTCATCCAGCCCTGAGCAAACTCCTACCCATGTCACTCAACCCTCATCGAAACGAACCTGTGAAAGACGAATATTCGTTCCCTGTGCGTTTGTCGGAATACTGCGACTTTGAAAATCGTCTTCAATCGTTCAAAGGAAAATGGCCTAAGTATCTGGGAGGACCGACCCCCGAAGAATTAGCCAGAGCCGGATTTTTCTACTTGGGCGAAGGAGATAAAGTCAGGTGCTTCAGTTGCGATGTGACACTTCACCACTGGGAACCGCAAGATTCGGCCTACGTAGAACATGCTCGATGGTCACCGAATTGTCATTACTTACCCTTAGTGGGACCGAGACATTGAAGTAACTTCTTACCATAATAATCTGTTCATGGATACTTTACAAGAGAACATTTGTGCTTTGCCTGTGGAGTTGAGAGAACGCATTTACCGAGAACTGGTCAAAATACAAGTGAAACGTAAAGAACAATTGCATCCGTTACGTCACCGGTGTTTGAACCACTGGTACCTTCAGGCTATACAAGGACTGATTGAGTTGAAAGTGTTCCATTGGACAGACATTGATCAACGACCTCCTGGTTATAAAAAGGAATGGTTTGGTATGGACGATTCTATCTACTACATTGTAAACGTACTGCATCGAATTCCAGAGGAAGAGTTAACGAATTACCAACATCTTTCACGCAATGTCAACTTGGTGAAAGAGGAAACTTCTGAACGAATTGTAATGTGTAGATTAGTGGTGAAACGATTTAGATTTGACAATGAATTAAAACCATGTTTGTGCAAAGAGTACATTTCTTGTGTCAGACCAAAGAGAATTTAGTATAACCTATTCATGGATACTTTACAAGAGAACATTCGTGCTTTGCCTGTGGAGTTGAGAGAACGCATTTACCGAGAGCTGGTCAAAATACAAGTCAAACGTAAAGAACAATTGCATCCGATACGTCACCAGATCTTTAACCACTGGTACCTGAATGGTATAAGAGAACTGATTCGTCAGAAATTCTTTCAATGGTCAGACATTGTTCAAAACTTTGAGGTCGCTAATGATCGACATGTTCATGATTATGGTTACTTCGAGATTCACCTAGTGCAACGCATTGAGGAAGACGAGGTAAAGGATTACAAACATATTTTACGTGGAATCTGCTTAGCGGAAGAGGAAACACCTAAACGAACTCTGACGTTTCGGTTACAGTATGCAAGATTTAGATTCCCTACTGGAGAACGAAGATCTCTGGCTAGAAAGTACGTGTATTGCATCCAATAAAAAGAGAATATAAAAACAGGCTGCCATGCCACGGTTTATGTCACATGTCATCCAACAGATTCCGTGGAAGGAACTCAATGACCATATTCAAACCGTGGATCATTACCATCGATTATTACAAGAACTGTATCCATTCAATTTGGGACGACAAGTGGTGTGTGTCTTAGTGACTTGTTTTTTGGGATTTCGTTTACCAGCCGATTCTTTGTGGACTCTTTACGATCAGTACTTACCACCTCCATGGCCTTAAATGGTCACGAAAAACTCCTTTTGCTCAAAGCCTTGCGTTTTCATCTGGATACTTCTCGACCTCAACAGGAAAAAAAGATTCGTCAACTTTTAGCTACCCAAGACGTGTATGACGATGTGTGTGTAGCTTGTGACTTACATCCCCATTGGACAGATGTCCGTGCCTGGAAAGAATGGGATTTTGAGGCTTGGACCCAAGAAGTGGCCCAGTATGCACGAGAGTTGTTCAAGGAAAAAAGTTACTTTTCAACCCGTGTTAGTGACGGTGCCAGAAGAACCCGTCACCCAAGACAGGACTGTCGTGGACAGACCTGAAAGACCTTTTCGGGAGGACACTTGTGTGACTTTACCCCCTGTTGAACTAGTTAGAACATTACCCAAAACATGTGATTGTTGTACAGACACTTGTGTTTATTCCACGTTCATCGTTATCATGTGCCTCTTATTCTTGTACTTAAGCCTTTGGCTTTTATGTATTTTTGTCTTTCGTATTCATGTTTGATAAAAAACATTCAATAAACGTGTTCTGAAAAAGTATATAAACTCTTGTCTTGTTTGTTTTCGTGTCACAAGTGACATTTCTGACACCATGGCTACCTCTACTGCCTCTGCTCCCTCTTCCTCTACTGTCAAAGTCATCGACGAACACTTAGATCGTGCCAGTTGGGAGGCTTTGTATCTTCGCCATCCCTTTAACATGCTCATTGCTGGACCTAGCGGTTCAGGCAAAACCGAATTCGTCAAACGTTTGATCGAGCATAAACATCATTTGATCGATCGGCCCCCTCAACGGATCGTGTGGTGTTACAAAGAGTGGCAATCGGCGTACAGCCTTTTGCGAGAAAGTCAAGGCGATTCCATCGTGTTTGTGGAAGGCATTCCTAAAGAAGACGACGGCATCGTCTCTGACTCCCGTCTAACCCATTTGGTCATTTTCGACGACATGTTAGGAGAAGACGAAGAAGAAATTAAATTGTGGTTCACGCGCAAAGGGCATCACCGTAATGCCAGTGTCGTTTACATCACCCAAAATTTGTTTCAACAAAGTAAAGCCCATCGCACCATCAGTCTCAATGCGCATTACGTGGTCTTGTTTAAAAGCCCTCGAGATAAATCGCAAGTGCAAGTCTTAGCCAAACAGTTAGGAACACCTTGGCTGACTCAGGCGTACGACGATGCCACTCAAACGCCACACGCCTATTTACTCGTCGATTTGAAACCTACGACTCCTGAGGATTTGCGATTTCGTACCCACTTGTTTCACCACTGGTGCCAAGACGGAGGGCCTGTCCTGTACACGTCTCCGTCCTCGACTTCATTTCACTCCCCATCAAAAAATCTATAAAAACCTCAGACCCTTTTTCGTCTGTCTCACTCTCAGTGCGAACATGACGTCCCTTCAGTCGCATCTTCCCGTCAAATTGATTCGTGCCTTGTATGGCATCAGTCGAGAAAAAGATCCACAAACACGAGCTCGTGTCTTAGAAGCTAGTCTCAAAGAAGTCTTACGATGGTTCACGGTGACGGCACGTCAATTACTCCAAGGAATCATTCAGATTCCTCATCAAACCCAACGCTTTTTCGATCGAAACAAAGTCGCTTTGGTCCAACTGGACGATCCCCGCATCGACACTCAAACCAAAAAACAAATCATTTTGAAACCTGGAGGGAGCGGTACTCTAGGAGGGGTCATCATTCGCTCACTCTTAAGATGGGATCCTAATGCCCCCAAAGTTATCCCCAAGACAAAAGTCCAACGAAGCCCCAAGAAGAAAAAGAAAAAGACCAGGTCCCCAAGAAGAATAACTTCTCCAGTGGCGGGACCCTCCTCTTACCAGACACCACCCCGAAAAAGAAAAGAAGCCCCCAGAAAAAGAAACAGAGAAAAAGTCCCCAGAAAAAGAAAAGTCCACAGAAGAAAACTAGTCGCAAGAGAGGCACTTCGGCCAGGACGCAACCTTACACTCGCAAACCACGACCTGCCACAGCAGTGACTGCGTCTCCGGCATCCTCACGTTCATCCACTTCTCCGTTGATGACACCCAGAACTGAAGAGTACTTGGAGACGTTGATCACACCAAGAACATCTCCGTTGATGACCCCCAAAAGAACTTCCCCAGTGGCAGGACCCTCCAATTTAGTGGCAGTGGCTGCTGCTCACAAAGTACCTTCTCCCAAAATCAAAGTCCAAGAAAGATCGGGCATGTTACAAAGTTTACTGGATTTGTCCAAGCAAGAACTGGCTCGATTTAGTCCGTTGCGTACCCCTGCACGACGTGTCATGCCTGTCCTCAAACTGATAAAACGTAAAGACAATCAGTGGCGACGCGTTCCAGTATAAAAAAGGCCTGTGACCAAGTAGGGTATCAGTGTTCTTTTGGTGCTCCTAAAGACTCAAAGATGTCACCCTCCAGAAAACCCCAAGGAAAGAAAAGGAAAGGACTGCCACCACGTTTAGCCAAACATGGGGACCTGTTATCTGTCCTGTCCAAAGCTTCTTCACCCCTACGAAAAAAACTCATTCAAACGGCCTCCAAAGAGGTCATCGATACCGTCTGCGAATGTTGTTTGAACGTTTTGAAAGGCACGATCCCTTTGTCCAAACACCAGAAACAATGCTTAGGCAAACATCGTCACGTTCTTCGCCAAATGGTTCAAAAGAAAATTCCCATTCGTCAAAAAAAGAAGATGTTGGTTCAACGTGGAGGCATTTTGCCTCTCTTGTTAGGCCCCATACTGAAAGGAGTCTTGGGAACCATGTTGGGAGGACTGATGGGAGCAAGATAAAAAGGCCTTCGAAAGTCCCAAGATCTCAGAATCGACCCCTGACAACCCCATGGAAGGACGAAAACTAGCTTTAGTGCCTTACAAACGATGGATGGAATACCATCGGTGGCAAGAACAACGCACCCCGCATTTACCTCCCAATCCCCATTTGAGCGAGATGTCCCAGTTACAACACGAATTGCAGTCCTTGATGGATCGCCAAGATTTGTCCGAAACAGAAAAATCGCAAAAGTACGGTCAACTCTTGCAACGACTGCAACTCTTTCACCAGAAAGCTTTAGACGAAACAGCTTTACCCACTCTAAAAGATTTTAAGACCTTGATGAAAAGTCCAGCACCATCATCATCATTACCACCACTACCATCCCCAAGGGTCACCAGAGATGCTACCCCACAAAGACCTGAGGAAGAAGAGATGCGCGAAGTGTTTCAAACACCGTCAGCAGCTCCCATTTCGAGTAAGATTGCAGCATCCTTATTGACCCCGTCCCCCACACCCCAACGAGAAGAAATGAAAGCTTGGGTTAAAAAGATGATGTCCACGCCTCCTTCGACAAAAGTGAAAAAGAAAGAAGGGAAACCAGAAGCGAAAAAAGAAAAGAAGACCAAAGCCATTCCATTGCCACCACCACCACCACCACTACCTTCTACTTCTACTCCCGTAGCCCATCGGACACGTAAATCTGTTTCCAAACCACCCTTTCGTCCCACCCAAAGTAGCATCACCGAAGAGTGGGTGACTTATTAACACACCAACACAAAATAAAAAAATGGAAAAAGTCTTAGCCAGCATTTACTACGATCCCTCGCATCCTGCAGGTTACGCAGGAGTTCAAAAATTGTATCGTGCTGCCAAAACGCGACTGAAAAGTCTCCGTTTACCTCAAGTGCAACGATGGTTACAAGAACAAGCTACCTACACTTTACACAAACCCATTCGACGCAAGTTTGCCAGAAGTCGCACCCGAGTGGAAGGCATCGATCATCAATGGCAAGCCGATTTAGCCGATGTCTCTCATTTGGTCAGCTACAATCGTGGCTACAAATATTTGTTTTGTGTCATCGACGTCTTTTCCAAATTTGCCTGGGTCGTGCCCTTGACTTCCAAATCCAGCAGCGAGTTAGTGCGAGCCCTGCAACGGGTGTTGAAACAAAGCGGTCGTCGCCCTCTTCGATGGCAAACGGACAAAGGCACCGAATTTCTGAACCAAGCTTTCCAAAAAGAATTAAAGAAACGTGACATTCATTTTTTTACCACCGAGAATCCCGAAACCAAAGCCAGCATCGTGGAACGTTTTCAACGCACTTTGAAAGAACGCATGTGGAAATATTTTACGCATCACCACACTCTGAAGTACATCGACATCTTACCGCACCTGGTGCAAGCGTACAACCAATCTTACCATCGAAGCATCGGACGTGCCCCGCAAGACGTGACTCCCGACAACGAAGTGCTGGTGTTCGAGCGCCTGTTCGGTACGTCCCCGACGAGGGCTGTCCCCAAGAAAAGTGGAGAGTTGACCGTAGGAGATTGGGTGCGCATTGGCAAAACCAAACGCACTTTCGACAAAGGTTACTTACCTAACTGGACGACCGAATTGTTTCGCGTCACTGGACGAGTGCATGGCCGTCATCCTGCCGTCTATAAATTGGAAGACATGAACGGAGAAGTACTCAAAGGAACGTTTTATTTGCCCGAGTTACAACGTGTCACCAAAAAAGAAGACGACGTGTACGACATCGAAAGCATTCTCGAACGCAGAACCCGTAAAGTGGGCAAACGACGTGTCAAAGAAGTCAAAGTACGTTGGAAAGGATATCCACCCAGTTTCGATTCTTGGATCGACGCTTCGCAAGTCATCGACTATAAAAAGAAGAAGTGACCATCATGCCCTTTCACACAGCAGCAGACGCAGCTACGTCGACCACTCCTTCTTCCCCTAGTTCTTCTGTGCAAGATTTACAAAAACAACCCTTGTGGGTGTGGTGTGGAGAACGTGTGCCTAAAACACAAATCGTCTTTTTCTGCCAAATCTTCGTGGTGTATTGTGTCATCGGGGCAGCCATCGCCAATTTGAGTTTGCAACAAGGAGACAAACAATTGTGGACCATTTTATTGAGCAGTTGCATCGGTTACCTGCTTCCCAATCCCTCCCTGAAATTCTCCTCGAACGGGAACGTTGTGTCCAGTGCCAGTGCCAGTGCCAGTCACCAGTCCAACCACAATCAGAACCCCATTTTGGGCGGAGACACGCCTCTGACGTCCAGTAATATCCCCTCGGAGAGCCACAGAACTCTGGAATTATGAGTCACCAAAACCAATTTTACTTAACTTTACCCAGTGACAGTTCCATGGAGGTGTTTCCCAACAACACGTTGTGCTGTTACACGGCCAAATTACCTCAAGCCATCCCCTTAGATCACGAAGCCCATTGGGAAGTGGCTTTAGTGGAAATGATTCACCCAACCCAAGTCCTCAATGTCCTTCCCAATCAAAATAAATTTGATGTGGAAGTTCATGACGAGCAAATGCAACAGTGGATGGATACCCATAGCAAATATGACAAGAAAACCCGTACACCAAATTCAAAGTGGACCACCTATCACTTGTTCATTCCCCCAGGCTATTATTTTAGTGGTCAACATTTGGTCAACACCATAGCCACCAGGTTTAATAGTGTGTTTCTGAAAGCTTTGGAAAGTGTCAAAAAAAGTGTCACCCTGGAGTACCACAAAACAGCTCGTCGCTTCCTGATGAAATTTCCTGAGGGGCCCAAAATCATGTCTTTCTTATTTTGTCATGAATTGTTTGACATGTTGGGCGGTGACATGGAGCTAAGGAAGAAAGTAGAACAAGAAAAAGGTGAATTACCAGTCATTTCTGACAACGATTCTTTTGCCAAGTATTTTCGTACCCCGGTAGAACTGAACCAAGGACTGAATTTGATGTTCGTGTACTCCGATGTGGTGGAGTACAACGTGGTGGGACACACCTCCGTACCGTTACTGCGTGTCATTCCTTTCAAAGTGGATTCTGCCGCAAACGCTGACGAGGAAGGTGGAAACACTTACCACGTCCACCGCGAATTTGTCCATCCTCACTATTTACCTGTCAGCAAGTCGTATTTGGACACGGTCAACATTACTATAAAAGGAGATTTGGGACAAAATATTCCATTCACCAAAGGAAAAGTCACGGTGAAACTCCATTTTCGAAAACGGTTTTCTCACGACTCGTAAGTAAGTCATGTATCCAGTGTACCGAGGGGTTGCTCGACAGCGAGGACACGGTTTAGGAGACATGTTAAAATCGGCCTTTCGTTCGGTGGCCCCAGTGTTGAAACCGATGGTGACACGCGGATTGCACGCTTTGAAAGATGCGGCACTGACGCAAGGCAAAGAATTTCTCCAAAATGTCATCATCGACAAACAAAACCCTAAAGAAGCCTTCATGAGGGCAGGCAAAAATGTCTTGCTGCAAACGGGTAAAGACATTTTGGGCCGACGAGACACACCTATAAATGCCCTGCACGCTACCGAGTCAGGCATTCAGCAAGGACAAGGCAGAAAGAGACGACGCAGAAAACACCCTTTCACCAGACTTCAAGCGAGAAAGGCCAAGAAAAGAAGAACCGTTCGAGACTTAGACGTTTTCGATTATTGAAACATAGAAAAAATGATGCACCGAGAGTCTTGCGCCTGTTCCAAGACGGAACTGGATCTGTTTGCCATGCCCCCCACCATGATGACCATGCAAGAATCTCAGTGGGTGGAATTTCACCCCGTCTCCTCATTGACCGATTCCGCTCCCATCGAGTTTGAAATCAAAGGACAGCCCGAAGATTACATCGATCTGAATAGCAGTTACTTGTACCTGAAAGTCAAAGTTGTAGATAAGACAGGAGGTGATATAGACACTGAAGCAGTAGCTCCCGTCAACAATTTCATGCATTCCTTGTTCAGTGGAGTGGACTTGTACTTGAACAACAAACTGGTCAGCAGCAGCATGGATACTTACCCTTATCGAGCCTACCTGGAAAATCTCTTGACGTACGGAATAGATGCCAAGAACACTCATCTCAATGCCTGTGTGGTATGGGAAGCTGACGAAGCAGGCCAGTTTGAAACATTCGAAACTGATGCAACCAAAACACCAAACAATGATGGATTTGTAGAACGAAGAGACAGAATCAAAGGAAAAGACAAAAGTTTAGAACTGATGGATCGTTTGCATTTGGACATGTGGTTGCAAGAGAAATATTTGCTAAACGGAGTGAATGTTCGCCTGAGACTGAATCGGAGCAGTACCGCTTTCCATTTATTGGCTAATGCTGACGATTACAAAACCAAAATCCAAGAAGCCAAACTCTACGTACGACGCGTGGAAGTGTTACCCAAAGTAGGTAACGAAATCAGTCAAACGTTGAGCAGAACGACCGCCGAGTATCCCATACGACGTGTGGAAGTGAAAACCTTCACCATTCCCGTTGGACATCATTCCATGATCGAAGATCATCTGTTTCAAGGACAGTTACCGAAACGTTTGATCGTTGGTATGGTCGAGAATTCAGCCTTCAACGGAGCCTTCGAAAAAAATCCTTTCAACTTTCAACACTTCAAGGTGAAGAAAATCGAAGTCAGTCGTGATGGCAAGACCTTGTGTACCCGACCTTTCGAACCTAAGTTTGATGAAGGGAATTACTTGAGATCGTACTTGTCCCTGTACGAAGCCACCGGACAGTTAGGAACCAACACCAGTCACGGCATTACGTACGAGGATTATGCAGGAGGTTATGCTTTGTGGGCTTTCGATTTCACTCCTGACCAAGGCAGCGACGAGGGACATTTCCACCCTATAAAATCCGGCCAAATTCGTGTGGAACTTCAGTTTGCAGATAAACTGACAGAGACAGTGAACGTCATCCTGTATGCAGAATTCGATAATACCATAGAAATCAACAGTTTGAGAGAAGTCATTCTAGATTACTAGAAACCATGGAAGACTGTTATCCCTCTTTACCTAGTGGAGAAACTTTGGACATGAAATGTGAGGAGACTGTGGAAGAAGTGATCATGATGAAGTCAAGATGGCCAGAACAAGAAGCCCATTTAGTCTCCTGTTTTGCCAAACACTTGGTCGACAAAATGATGGAATTGATCAAGAAAAATTGTTATGGATGTCAAAACGATCATCCCAGTCAAATTCAACACGATAAATGCCTGATGTTGAGTCAAGAAGAAAAATTGGACGAGTATCTGGACGAAGCTTGGAGTCTCATCTCGAACAAAGACGTGTTGCACCAGTGGTATAAAGACTTGCGTGAACATTCTTGTCCACCATTAACCACTCAAGAGATCCATCGTATCGAAGCTCTCCTGAATCAGAGTGAGGAAACAGAACGAATAACCGTTTATTCGTCAGACATTTTCAAGCAAAAAGTCAGAATCGAATTGACGACTTATTATTACCTGTGAAGAAGAAGAAAAACACAAATCAATGGATACCTGGGAACTTTATTACCTTTTGAACCACAGTTCGTATACGGCTTCTTGGAATCCTGTCGTCTGTGCTAAAGATGAACTCCCTCATCGCAAACCTAAAGACCATCAAGCTTACGTGATCAACACGGACGAAAGTCATCTCCCAGGAACCCACTGGGTAGCCGTCTACTTTCCTCAAGAAGGATGTGTGGAATATTTCGATTCGTACGGATTGCCCCCTTTGGAAGACGATATCATCGACTTTATGAGAAGAAATGCTCAAACCACCCGATTCAATAACGTGAAATTACAAGGCACAGATTCCTTGGTGTGTGGACAATATTGTGTGTATTTTCTGCATCATCGCAGCCTGGGCTATTCCTTAGAACATTTAGTGACTCATTTCGATCCTCGTTCTTCTGCTAGAAACGATGTGAAAGTAGATCGATGGTTTTGTGACCATTATGCTTATCTTTTGTCTCAAGCTAGGAAACGTAGTGTCCATCAATGGCCTAATGATTTCCAACAGTGGAAATCACAATTTCATTCACAACGTTGTCAGCCCTGTTCTAAGTAGATTGTTAATTGAGAAAAAAATGTTGGATGTTATAGTGTTATATTATTGTTAAAAAATGTTAGAGTTGTTGTTTAGTGTTAAGTGATTTTTGAATAAAAAATGTTGTGTTTTGAAAAAATGCCTTTGTCTTTTGTTTAGCTATAAGAATGTTGAATTGATGCTCTTTCATTTCTTACTATCCCTCTCATGAACGTTGCGGCTCGAAAAAACCGTGTGGGGATGTTTTCCTTCACGTCCGCGCTTTCACTATAATAACCGGGGTTGTTTCCAGTCTAACCATCCATTGTCGACTCATCCTCCTAAGAAGATGTGCTCCAAACTAGCTAAGCTCAACGAAGCCTACGTGAATTTGCATAGGGTCAGACACAGTCTGATACCGAAGCCAGAAGAAATAGAGAATGTGAGAATGTTAAAAATCACTGAAGACCTAATAGAAGAGCTCTTCAGAGAAGAAGTGAACAGGGAAAAAGAAGAATGGACAGAGAAGTACAGACTTCAAAAACAGCAGCAACAGCAACAACAAGAACAGCAGCAGCAGCAGCAGCAGCAACCTGAACCTGACAGAGGCTTTGTAGATTGCCGTATCGACACCAAAGAGTTCTTCTTCTCTTTCCGAAGAAGCAGACCTATTGCCAGAAAGTCTATCCTCAGAGGACATCGCATTCTTAGAAACTAAAAAAGAATGCCATAGCAAAACAAAAAACAGCCCTTTTCAGGGCTACCCCAATACTCTAGAAAAGAAGTAATGATCCATTTGCCAATGTGTGTAGGTAGAGTAGTGTGAAAATAAACACTAACTCTTTCTTAAAAATTTTGAGGGTATGTGTTGGTGTGTTTGTGTTTGTAAGTGATAAAGTAGGTTGGTGTGGATAGTAGATTAAAATGATGTTTGTTTGGGTTTTTTTTGGGCTGCTTGAGGTGTATATTTGGGGTTAGATTGGATTGCTTTGAGTATGTGGATAGTCTATTGAAGTGATGGGTAGCATAAAAAAGTGAGCAAGTGTTTCTTTTAGGTCCGCGCGTTGTTGTTGTTTCTTGGTCATGATCTAGGTAAGATGGATTTTATGTTTTTAGGGGATGTTTTAGTTCACGTCCGCGCTTTCAGTATAAATTGAAACTCGTTCGGCAGTCCAGCTACCCTTGTTGATTGATCAACACCAAAAATGAACACGAGACTTGAGAAACTGTTGGAGCTTCATGTGCATCTGGAATATGCCAGGCGCATATTAAATGAACTGGCCGCGGAAGCCATTGTCGAGGAGGGAAGGATAAGAGAGGAGGAAAGAAGAAACAAAGAAGAAGAAGAAAGAAGATATAAAGAGGAAAGAAGAAACAAAGAAGAGGAGGAGGAAAAGGAGAGAAGAAATTTCAAAATCCCAGAGAGTGAAAATTGGGATTCTGAAGCAACATATCCTGCCTCTGCTCTCTCCCCCAAAAAGGTAAAAAGTAACTGGGGGATAAGATGTGTATGTGGCGCCAGGCCTGGAAGGTGCCACCATTAACCAGGTGCCCATGAAGTTCCAAACAAAACAGCCCTTTTCAGGGCTACCCAATACTCTAGAAAAGAAATAACTATCGATTTGCCAATGTGTGTAGGTAGAGTAGTGTGAAAATAAACACTAACTCTTTATTAATAGTGGAAGTGTATGTGTTTGTGAGTTTGTGTTTGTAAATGATGAAGTAGGTTGGTGTGAATAGTAGATTATGGGTTTCTTTATTGTTTGTTAGAGTATGTGGAGAGTATAGTTTGGGTTTGATTATATGAAATGAGAAAAGTGGGGATGTTTTCCTTCACGTCCGCACGTTGTTAGGTTATGATCTAGGTAAGATCCATTTTATGTTTTAGGGGATGTTTTCCATCACGTCCGCGCTTTTTGTATAAGAACCCACAGTATTCGTGGTTCAAACCATTCTGCAAAGAATAAAAAAGAAGATGGCTTCAAACCACCTTAACAAAATGGAAAAATTGCAAAACGTCATGGACAATTTAGGAATGTTTGAGCAAATGTTGGTTAACCTAAACGAGGATCACTACTCATATAGTCCCCATAGAGTGAAGATGGAGATAAACAATTTACGAAAAATGAAGGTAATCATCAGTGATCTGTTAAAAGAAATAAAGGAGGAAAAGGAGGATGAAGAGGAAAGGATAAGGATGAGAGAATGGAATGAAAAAATTGAAAAAGAAGAAGAAAATGAAAAGAGGAAGAAAGAAGAGGAGGAAGAGAAGAAAGAAGAGGAGAAGAAAAAAAAGAAAGAGAAGAAGAGTGTAGGAGATAAAATAAGAACTTGGTGGAGGAAAAGAAGAAATTAGAAGAAGAAGAAGAAGAAGAAGAAAACCCAAAGGCCCTTTTCAGGGCCAGCCATATTTCTCGAAAAGAGATAGTCTTTGAATTGCCTACCCCTTTTTTATTTTTTAAAAAAAAAAAATCCCATGTTCCATTTCCCTTGACGCTATACAGTCCCACCCTGTTTAAATTCCTTTGACGCTATACAGTCCCCTATTCCCATGTTCAAATCCCCTTGACGCTCAACAGTCCCACGATTTTTCTCCATGTTAATTTCCCTTGACGCTATATGTTCCCACGATTTTTCTCCATGTTAAATTTCCCTTGACGCTATATGTTCCCACGATTTTTCTCCATGTTAAATTTCCCTTGACGCTATATGTTCCCAAGGGGGTCTGTAATGCTAATTCCCATTGACGCTATAAGATCCCCCTTAACTACTACTGTGTGTTGGGAGAATTTTCTGTTATTTTAAGTTTAAATTGAATGTACCGTAGCACATAGTTGTTGTGTTCAAAGTTGAAGTTTCTATTATGAGGATGTAATGGCAACATCATTTATAATTTAAGTTTTAACTGATTGTGCCATAGCACATAATTCCAAATCAGGTTCTTTTTCTAAGTTTGTTCTAAAGTTATAGTGGAAGTCCCAAGTTTCCAAAGTTGGACTTCTCTGGTTGAGATCTCCACTATATTCTGTTGAAGAAAAGAAAAAAGAAAATTTAAATTTAAATTATTAAATAGTCTTTTAAGTAAATTTTTTCAAATCCAAATGTGTTTATATTGTCTAAATTTGTAGTGAAGATTCCAAATCTCAAAGCCCCTTCTAGGGAGTCAAAGCTGACCTCTCTGATTGAAAACTGCACCACACTCTATTCTAAAAGGAGAAAGATAATTTGTTAAATATTTTACTTAGTGAAAAGGTTTGGGTCTAATGATATAGTGGAGATTCCAGGTTTCAGAGTCCCATTAGGGTGTCAATATATGACCCCTCTGGTTGAAATCTCCACCATATTCTGCTCTTTTTAGGTCAATTTAGGATCATTTATATCTATATCAAAGGATCTATGTGTTGGAGTTAATCTCTAAAGTTATAGTGTAGGTTCCAATTCTCAGAATCCCATTTGGGAATCAATAAATGACCTCTCCTGTTGAAATCTCCACTATATTTTATTTTAGAAAAGTACAATTGTGGACCAGAATATATTGTTTTTTTTTGTTTTGTTTTTTAAAATAAAGTATTTTTGAATTTGGAGCCATGCTTGTTTTTGGTCTAGTTATTAGTGGAGGGGTCCCTGTGTGGGTCCCTTTGGGGTGTTACTGTATGACCTGTCCATCATAGACTCCTCCACCAATCTTCCTTCATTTGTCAAGTAGTTTCGTTTGAAGTTTTCAAGAAGTCTAAAGGATACATGTACAATAAAGTGACATGTATGTTAAGAAACTACACCGGCAAATAGATTCTATTCGCAAGTGTAGTAAATCTCTTATTGTCAGAGAAAGAATGTGTTTATGTCTGTGTAGTTCCTATCCACCTGGTTCTACTGTTTCAATGTGTTGGTCTGGTGTTTTTTAACCAGCCATATGGCTATCCACACCGGTTCATTATTAGGTGAGACATTTCTTATTCTTTCTTTCATTTATGGCTAAATTAATAAAATTAATTGTATCAATGTATAGCTGTTTGTCATTTATTTGGTCCGTGAAAAGTAAGTTTAATGGATTAAAGGTTCCTATTTTTCTAATGATTTTATTAATTAAAATTTGCCTAGGGTTAGTTAAGTAAGTACAATCTAAAATTATATGATTTTTACTGTCTATTGCATTCCCACAAAGTATGCATTTAGATGGGTGGGGTATAATTTTTCTATGATATGCTTCTTCATCTGTCCACCATGCATTATCTAAATATAAATAAATATTAGCTTGCTTGTCTGGTTCCTTTATTCCCTTACAATGTTTCCATATGGTGGGCCAGTTAACATTTTTTATTTTAGTTTCAATATGATTAGGTTTGGAGTCTGTTAATTCTGATATTTCTTTTTCTAATATATTTTTTTCTAGAATTTGCCATATTTCTTTATTGAATTGAAACTTTTTAATTGTCAGTATTATCTTATTATTACTTTTACGCTTTTTATCTGTCATTTTTAGTTGTTTATTTTTTTGAATATCAGTTTTGTTACTTAATAATTTGCCAAACCAAAAGATGTAAAGTCCCTGCCAATAGTAGGTGGGGTTAGAAGATAAGGTGTTTAATCTATGCATTATATTTGTTTCCTGTTTTGTTATTAGATTAGGGAGACCTTGTCCCCCTAATTCTTGTTTTTTTTGTAATGTGTTTTTTTGGATACCCTGTGTACTGTTTTCCATATTAATTTCATGATCAATGATTCTAGTATTTCTAAATATAATTTTTCAAATTCTATAACATTAAATTCATACCACAGTGAGTTATATAAATAAGTCTTCGCTATTTGTATTTTATGTGCAAAACTAATGCTTCTATCAGTCCATATTTCTTTGTGTAATTCAAGTCTATTTTTTATTTGAGTAAAATTAAGAATTTTGCCATCTTTCCTAAAATAAATCCCTAATGCCTTAACCTGATGTCTAATCTACTCACTTGTCAATCCTGTAAAATCATTTTTCCAATTGTTAATTAAAAGAATTTCTGTTTTGTTGAGATTGATTTTCGAGCCGGAGGCTTTCCCAAAATTATTATACTGGTTAGTTAAGTGAAAATATGATATTTTTGTTGTAATTATGTTAGTACAGTCATCAGCGTGTTGAGAAGACTTGTATTTTAATTCCTTTAATTATTGTGTCTTGCTGGATTGCTTTTTGTTGTATTTCAATTCCTAAGACATAGAGGAGCATTGAAATGGGACAACCTTGCCTCACAGATCTAGTTATTTTAAATGGTTTGGTTCTTGCACCATTAGTCTGTACTTTAGATGTAAATTCATTATAGAGTGTTGTAATCCAATTGGTTAATCCATTTCCAAATCCAAGTAGTGCAGCAGCCGGCCGCAGAATAAAAAAACACACGTCCAATCTCCTCCCTGTACGAAAAGGTACTGAAGTCAATTCGAAGCGAACGCGGTCAGAAAATAAGTCTAGCCAATGAAATCGTTCATGATGAATGATACATTGTTTTGTTCCAAGTTAGTGTGGCAAAATAATGCCAACGCAAGAGCGTTGTTACCATTGCAGTGGAGACAGATTGGAGTGTAAAGTTACAATCCCTTTGTTGCGTATTGTACCATTTCTTCTTGCCACATCAAATATTAAACGGCCAGAGTACTTGTTCGCGTTTTGAAACTGACAAACATTTTTAATCCTCCTTAACATTTTGACAAGCACACTCACATCAATAGAGACAGAAGTGTTACAGTACCGGGTGTCAGTTTTTGTTGTTTTTTTTTTCTTCCCCTTCAAACTAGTGAATTTGGGTTTGTATGAAGTAAATAAACTAAAGCACAGTGAACCTCAAGGATGATAACCCAAGCTGTCTGTCCATTGATGCATGTATTTACATCAGAAGAAATATGATCTCTAAAACACAAAGATATAAGACAAGCATGATTAGAACGAACACAAAGACAGCAAACTGTAGTAACAAAGATGTTTTCCTTCACATCCGCGTAACTTAAAGTTTCAGTCCCCTTGCAAGACAAACTTGGTACCTTTTGTAGAGCTTGAAATAAAAATAGAAAAAAATGAACAAACTTAAGCACTTTGCTATAGGTATTTTCTTTCGCAGCAACATACTAAACAACATAAATACCGTTACAACAATAAATAATCTTGCATCTTCTATTAAAAAAAAAGAAATACGTCAAAAAATAGAATTAAAGATTAACGATGATTAACCAACAAAACCGAAAGTTAACAAAGGCAATGACGTGTGTAGAAATGCCTTTCACTTTGAGAAGGTATTTGGATGTAATCTGCCATGCACCAACAACTTGAAAAAATGTACAAACGGAGAGAAACCTTAATTCAAAATTTAATTTTGTTCCAAATTGTTTGTCTTTAGGGAACATACCTAAGCACTAATAAAGGGTGGAACAGGGAAGATACACATAAAAGTTTTGATATTTCTGAAAAAAATGAGATGATATTCCTACAGTTCATAACCAGCTTTATATGCTGGGACGGGTCTGTGGGATATCCACAAATAAAGAAGTACAGATTTCTGGTCACGTTGCAAGTGTGTGCGTGTTTCGGAAAATGGTAAAAATTGGATACACAATTTTCTCGTGACACTTATAAAGTGAAGGGTCTGTGCAACTGTCAGAAGCCGAAGTCATATAACTTTTGTACGGTTTGTAAAGATTTCCACTTTAGAAAATGTGAAGTATCACAAGTTATTATCACAAACAGAAATGGAACATAGGGGCTTGACAGTTGTTGTTTAGACACCTTCGCTCAATTTCACAACTTACTTGCTCTGTCTCATAATTTGATCTTTAGGAAAGATCACCTTTGTGCAGCAACAGTGGTAACAGCAGGAGGAGACGCCGTCACTGCTGTCGAAAAAGGGTAGTTCTTTTAAAAATGAGTTTAGTATATTTAAAAAAAAAATATCAGATGAAGAAAAACGTGTGTTAAAACAGGGTTGGTAGAACCGTAGTCAGCGACAAAGTAGAAGTGACTGAGAGAAGGAGACATCGTTGTCGAGTCGCGTAGTTTTCTGGAGTATGTACGTGTCCCAGCGATACAGTGCCACCGTCTCTAGCTCTCTTGAAGACACCAACTGTCTGTTTTTTTTTTTCTTGCAACTTTTTTCTTTCGTAGTAGGGTTTGAATCGAAGGGTCGTCAAGATGCATGAGGTGTTTAAGAAGCACCGCTCTCGTTGGGTTCCTGTATGCTTGGCTTTCACTTGCCCTTGTGAAATATACCAAGTCATTGTGACAACAAGAGGTAGAGATGGTATATATGGAGAGAATGAACTTGGTTAAATCATTTCTGAATCAGCAGTCGAGATGGAACGATCGCACGATTTCAGTGAGAGAGAAGAACGTAAGAGGCAGCGAAGTGACTTATCGCCTCACACACGAAAAAAGTGTTCGCTCCAATAGAAGACATGAGCGAACCTGAACCAATACCTTCCACTTCTGCGACCAGACACAGAGAGCCTACTCCAAACCAAAGTCCACCAGTATCACCCGCAAAGTATTACCACATTCGAGAGACGGAAAAGCGCTCCTCTAGAAAATTTAGAACTACGGCTTACACTTACATGGTGAAGTTTAAGGATTTCAAGTCCGACGTACCACTGAAGAAAGCAGAAGTGTTCATCACCGAAGTGTGGGATTCTTTGTTAACCACACTGAAACAATAATGTGAACCCAAAGAAGACGATCGCTTGAGACTTTCCATACAACACGACGGTTTGAAATCCCCTGTTTGGATCGAGTTTAGCAATCCCACAGAATTGACCCTTTCCAAAGTCATGGACAAGATTCAACACGTGCAACAATCCAATGACCAGTTTGACATCACCGATGGAAAAGCCACACTTTTCATGACCCACGTCTGTCCTCCTGAAGGGACCGGACAACGCAAAAAGATGTTATTGGTGAACGACCTTCGCAGCACCAAAAAGAGCCTCGTCCAAATTAACAACCCTCAAGACCAGATGTGTTTAGCCAGGGCTGTTGTGGTGGGACGAACCTATGCCAACAAGAACGACACGGCAGAATGGAAAAGTACCTGGAAAACTATTCAAAAATCGGACCGAGCCAAACAACGAAGTGAAGCAGAACTCTTGTTACAATAAGCCGGCCTGTCCAAAGACACACCCTGTGGCATTCCTGAAATGCAAAAATTGCAAGATGTCCTAGCTCCACGCTACACTTTGAAAGTGCACCCTCAAGAAGTGCGCGGACCTCTGTTGTTTCGAGGGAAAGACTTTAAGAATGGAAAATACATTCATGTCTATCATCACGATGAACATTTCGATACCATTACCAGTATCATCGCATTCCTGGGATACAGTTATTATTGTGAGAAATGTGACTATGGCTATAACAATCGAGAGCAACACAAGCATTGTGCATCGAAATGCTCAGGATGTTTGGCCTCTCAACCCTGTCTGGACGAAGGACAAGAACGAGTGCATTGCCATACTTGTCAGCACACTTTTGTCAGTCCAGCCTGTTACCAACAACATCTGAAGACACAAGGTTCACAGCAGAAAAGTGCATGTCAACTCCAGAGACTGTGCCCTACGTGTGTGGACAAGGCATACGTGCCAATAGTGCCAAGTTTCACGTATGTCGAGGAAAGAAACGATGTCACATTTGTCACCAAATCGTGGACTTGGAACACGAATGCTACATGCAAAAATACCAACCACAAGAAGAGGAAAATGAGGACCACAAGAAGAAAGGGAATTTCATCTTTTTCGATTTTGAATGCATGCAAGAGACCGGCATTCACATTCCTAATTTCTGCGTGGCTCACCAAGCGTGTGAAAAGTGCATCAAAGAACCTATCTTTAGTCATTGCCCTCACTGCAGTAAGATTCCTGGGGGCGTGAAAAAATCTTTCGAGGACCGAACACGCTAGCCGATTTCACTCAATCGATCTTAGACCCCATCGACGAAACATGGAGTTAAGAGGACATCGAACGTTACGGAGACTGTCATCGCCATGCCACTGTAATAGCCCGCAATTTCTCGGGATACGATGGACAGTTTCTTCTCAGATACTATACGGAGCAAGACACCGAGCGTCCTAAAGTCACTTTGAACGGAGCCAAATTCATTTTCATGCAAGTGGGACAAGTACAGTTTAAAGATTCAATGAGTTACATGGCCATGCCTTTGAGTCGAATGCCTAAAACGTTTGGAATGACAGAAATGGCTAAAGGGTATTTTCCTCACTTTTTCAATACCGAAGCCAATCAACATGCTGTTCTACCCCATTTGCCTGAGGCTAAAGACTACGACCCCAACAACATGCGTACCGAACAACGAGAAGCTTTCTATGCTTAGTACCAGACCCATGCCGCGGACCCTTTTGACTTTCAGGAAGAAATGTTAAAGTATTGTCGTTCCGACGTGGACATTTTACGGCGTTGCTGTGGACAATTTCAAGAACTGTTCATGGAACACGGAGGGGTCGATCCTTTGAAAGAAACTTGCACCATTACCAAAGTGTGTTCCTTAGTGTACAGACAACGATTCATGCCTGAAAACACCCTGGCTGTCATCTCCCCTCAAACGACCAACTTTGTCAAACGTCAATACTCGGTCAAAGCCCTACGTTGGTTACATTACTTGTGCGACAAGGAAGACAAATGGATTCAGCATGCCCGCAACGGAGGGGGTGAAAAGACCATCGGAGCGGATTCGGTAGATGGCTGGGACTTAGAAAACCCCAAGAGTTTAACGGTTGCTTATTTCACGGATGTCCCGTCTGCTACCCTGAACGTAACACTAAAAATCAGTTTTTACAACGAACCATGGAAGACTTGTGCCATGACACTTGTCAGCGACGCTTGAAGTTAGAACAGCAAGGATACCAAGTGGTGAAAATGTGGGAACACGAGTACGATCACCGTTTGAAAATCGATCCCGAGTTTAAACGTGTCGTGGAAAGTTACCAGTTCATGGACCCCATGAACCCGAGGGATAGTTTGTACGGAGGAAGGACCAATGCCACCTGTTTGCTGTACCAAGCCGACGAAGAGAAAGGAGAAGAAATCAAATACTTGGACGTGTGTTCACTGTATCCTTACGTGTGCAAATATTGTCACTTTCCTGCAGAGCACCCGCAATTGCTAACGGAACACATCGACCTGAACCACATTCGACAATACGAAGGCTTGATCAAATGTAAAGTCTTGCCTCCCACCGACTTGTACCATCCCGTGTTACCTTACCATTGTCAAGGCAAACTGATGTTTCCCTTGTGCCGTACTTGTGCCGAAACGTGCAAACAAGACCAGCCTTGTCAGCACAGCCAGGAAGACCGCGACTTGACGGGGACGTGGGTTAGCGTGGAATTGTTCAAAGCTCTGGACATGGGATACCAATTGTTAGAAGTGTTCGAAATTTACCATTTTCCCAAGACACAACAATACCACAAGGGTGACCCAAGTCAGAAGGCATTTTCGCAGACCACCTGGATCCTTTTTAAAACTGAAACAAGAAGCCAGTGGCTATCCTTCCTGGTGTCACACTCCCGAAGACCAAAAGACATTCAAAGAGAAATACTGGAAACAAAAAGGTATCCCTTTAGACCACATCGAGAATAACAAAAGCAGGCGATCGTTTGCCAAAGTGATGTTAAATTGTTTGTGGGGCAAAATGGCACAACGACCGTGTTTACCCAAGACGGAATATTTGACAGAACCTTCCCGCTACTTCCAGATGATTAACGACAAAACCAAATACATGAAACACGTAGACGTAGTTCGTGAGGATTTGATCTTAGTCAATTACGAAGAAGATCTGGACTTTGTACTATCCGACACATTCGGAAATGTCATCATTGCGGCTTACGTGACAGCCCATGCTCGCTTAAAATTGTACGAAGCTTTAGAACTGTTAGGGGATCGCGTCCTGTACTTTGACACGGACATTTGCATCTACATCGATTGCCCGGGTCAACATCATCCTAACATCGAAGGAGACCGTTTTGGTGCCTGGACAGACGAGCACCCCGACGACAAGATTCTAAGTTTCGCGAGTGGCGGTCCTAAAAATTACGGCTACGAATATCTGGACCCACAAGGAGAAGTGCACACCGAGTGTAAAGTGAAAGGATTGACTCTGAATTATCGCACCAGTCGAGTGGTCAACTTTGGGTATTGAAAGAAGCCTTGCACTCTGGAGAGGATGGAAACTTTAAAGTAACCACCCGTGAACCGCATACGATTGTACGTTTACCCACTCACCAAATCGTCAGTCGACCCTTGGAAAAAGTCTATCAAATCGTGTACCAGAAGCGAGTGAGACTTCCCAATCACTTTACGTTGCCCTACGGTCACGTCGATATTGGTCACCATATAAAAAGGGACAACGTCCAAGACCAATAGTTCATTGTCACTACCACGACCAATCGAGAAAAATGAATCCTTTCAAACAGCAAGTATAGAGCGTAAGACTCAAGTCCAACGAGAAACTCGGGTGTGATTCTATGCCTCACTATCACATCACCAATGCAGTACCACATCTTAGTTGTTTATATACTAATGCCATGACAAACTACTTGCAACCAGTGAAACTTCCAGACCACAAAACTTTACCTTATGGACAGGCTGATATCACCCAGTATAAAAAGTGACGACTTCCAAGAACGACACTTCAATGCGAGGACAAGCGACGAGAAAGATGAATAACTCTACGCAGAAGAAAAAAGGGAAGGAACAAACATTGACCTCTTTCACCACCATACCGTCACAGCAAAGTGCGTTCAAGAAGGGAAAGGATTCAATAGACCTAAAGGAGTAATTTAGCATCCAAATGACTCAGACAGCGACCTCGAGAAAATTTAGAACGACAACTTACACCTACACGGTGAAATTTAAAAACTTCGTGTCTGACGTTCCAGCCAAGGAAGTATCAGGTTTCATTACGGATCTACTTGGCTCACTGTTAGAGGAACTCAAATGTCATTGCCAAGTCAAAGATCGAGGTCGTTTGAGTCTATCTATATATCACGACAGTTTGAACTCGCCTATGTCTCGGATTTAGCACACCTGCAGAAATAACTTCTTCCAAACTTTTGAGGGCTATTGAAGACGTGCAGTCGATGAGAGAAATATTTGACATCGCCGATGGAAAAGTGACTATTCATATGGCATATGTTGTACCTCCATGGGAAGAAGACGATGACTGCTCTTGATCTGCTTACCGATAAGTGTACTTAACACGATGGACGTAACAGCAGATTTACGACTGAAAGGGAGTACATGATGGGAAACATCTATGCTGGGACACAAGTGGTAGCTGACCAGATTTTAAACAACGTGTGTGACGGACCGAGAGACAAACATGAACTTTCTCTTATTTGATTGTTTGTTACTTGTTTTGTTTTAGCTTTTTCTTATAAACGAACATTTAATGTAAATTAGTTGCATATGAAGTGTATTTAGAAAGGAGTGAACGTTAATTTTAAACATTAGTTTACTAGAGTTAATAACTAACAACTCGTAAATAGGTTTGTTTTATGTCCAAATGTTTATGTATTAAATGGATAGTGCTTAGACCAAAGCACAGGCCAGAGAGCTCATGTATATACTTGAATAAATGTTTTGATCCCATACAACATACTTTTCTTTTTCGAGTCTCTATTCTATCTGTGAATCTTTCTTTAGAATATTTCTGTCCTGTTTTCTGTGTGTTTGGATGTGTATTTGTTTGTTTCTGTATGTCTATGTTTGTCCCTACCAACCCTTTGTCCCTACAAATGCATTTCACCCTATAAAAGGTTTTGACCCTATAAACCCATAACGTCACCAATGTTTAATTTCCATTGATGCCCAGGTGACATTCGCATGTTCAGTTCCCATTGACGTCAAAGTGCAAACCCCATATTTTAACGTTAAAGTCCCATTGACGCAAAAGTACCGGTCCTGTATTTCCCATGTTCAATTTCCCATGTTAAATTCCCCTTGACGCCAAAGTGCCGGGACCCTATATTAACATTAAAGTCCCCTTGTCGCCAAATCGCCCCCATATACTACTTACAGCTTCTTTTTTTACCAAAGTAAACCCCAAGAGCCTTTATCGAGTCTCTCAGTAGGTGGGGGGGGGGGGTAATTTTTACCATTTTCCAAAACACGCACACACTTGCAGCGTGACCAGAAATATGTACTTCTTGTTTTGTGGATATCCCACAGACAAGTCCAAGCATATATAGGTGGTTAAGAACATTAGGAATATCCCCTCATTTTTTCCACCAGGAATATCAAAGCTTTTATGTGTATTTTCCCTTTCCACTATATTAGTGTTTAGATCTGTTCCAAAAAAGAAAAAAGAAACGAAACAATTTTGAAATAAAAGTGAATTTTGAATTCAGGTTCCTCTCTGTTTATAATTGTTTCAAGTTGATGGTGCATGACAGATTACATTCGCCTACCTTTCCAAAGTTAGAGGCATTTCTTCACATGTCATTGCATTTGTTAAATTCAGTTTTGTTGGTTAGTCATCGTTAATCTTTAATTCTATTTTTTTTAAATGTATTTCTTTTTGCTAGAAGATTTAAAGCTTTCTATTGTTGTAACAGTATTTATGCTGTATAGTATGTTGCTGCAAAAGGAAATATCTAGAGCAAAGTGCTTAAGTTTGTTCAGTTTTTTATTTCAAACCCTACAAAAGGATACAAAATTTTCTTGAAAGAGGATTGAAACTCGAAGTTACACGAACGTGAAGGAAAACACCTCCTTTGTTACTACAGTTAGCTGTCATTGTGTTCATTCTAATCATGCTTGCCATATATCTTTGTATTTTAGAGGTCATATTTCTTCTTAAGTAAATTCACGCATCAATAGTCAGTCAGCTTGGATCATCATCCTTGAGGTTCACTGTACTCTAGTTTATTTACTTCATAAAAACCCCAGAGTCACAATTTTTAAAAACAAAAACAAACAAAAAACCATGCCACTCAATACTCTAACACTTCTGACTCTACCGATGTGTGTATGTCAAAATGTTTAAGTGAGGTAAAAAAGAAATTGACAGTTTCAGAACGTGAACCAGTACTGTGACCTTTCAGAATTGATGTAGTAAGAAAAAATGGTACAATACACAACACAGGATTGCAAGTTCACACTCCAGTCAGTCTGCACTGCAATAGTAACAACGCAAGAGCGTAGGCATTATTTTGCCACACTAACTTGGAACAAAACAATGCGTCACTCATCATAAACGATTTAATTGGCTAGACTTATTTTCTGACCGCGTTCACTACGAATTGACTTCAGTACCTTTTCAGACAGTGTCGAGATAGGTCGTGTCTCACTGCTAGGCGATTAATATAATAATTAAAAAAGTAAAACTAACGCAAGAACAATTGTACCCTGGGCGATACCACAGAACTTGTCTCAGTTTTATAGTCAAATACATCACAGCATATTTGGATGAACTATTCTTTGAGAACTTTACATCCACGTTATCAAACAAGGAGGAATTTTTAGTTTCCATAATCTTCTGTTCACTCTGGTGATATTTAATAATGGTGAATTTTTTCTATGGTTGTGAATATCTAAGTGGAATATGTGTTTCTTTGAATCTTTCTTAAGGAAAATATACTGGAAAAATAAACATAAGGGTCGTGATATGTTCTACAGTAGGAATAACACTCTCTCTCCGTCATTGTAGTTTTGATTGACATCCTAATGGTATCTGTGCCTGTTTGAAGATACCTCTCCAAAACTGTGATCAGTAGTCACCCTATTTCTGTGAACTGTTCCGTTTGTCGTGTAATTTTTTTAAAAACACTTACATCCTTACAAATTGTAAATCAGTAAATCGTTAGATGAAATAAAATCTTGAGTTAACGAGCTTGTACAATTCAGGTATCTTAGCTTTCTCTTTCTTTTGGCACTGCAATATGTCACGGAAAAAATTAAAACATTTGATCTACCGTTTTTGTTTTTTTTGTTTTGTTATTTGGAGGGTGCTCTCTCCTGTTTTGATCTTTGCAGACCAGATAGGGAGGCCCTTCTGCCCTAATTGTAAGTGTTTGCTATATTTATATTTTTCCAATTTGGTACACTTTTTGTATATATGTATTTTTTTATTTTTTTTTTTATTTTTTATTAACATATATATATATATATATATATATATATATATATATATATATATATATATATATATATATATATATATATATATGTATATATATATTTTTTTTTTTAAATTGTTTTTTATATTAATTTTTTATATATATTTTTAATCTAAATATTCATCCATCGCTAAAAAGGCTTCTTCTGCCATCCTTCGTTCTTCTTCCTCTTTCTGCCTTCTTTTTCCCTTCCTTCTAATTCTGTCTCTTTCTCTACTTTGCTGTAGGGTTCATGTAATTGGCATTGAGTTTGGGGAGTTGGGTATCTGATATTCTTGTGCAGGTTGTATTTGCTCTGCGATAACTGTTGATGATTTAGTTTGTAGAGTTTCTTGTCGTTGTTCCTGGTGCTGTTGACATTGTCGATTTGGAAATTGACAATTTTGCAGTTTTACTGTTGCTTGCTGTTCTTGTATTTTTATTGTCTTTGGATTATCTTTGGATTGTCCCTTTTTCCGTTCTAGTTGTTGTTGTTGTAGTGGCTTCCCTTGTTTGGGGTTTTGTTCTTTTATTTGCTCCTCTTGTTGTCTTTGTTGTTGCTGTTGTACTTTTTGCCTTTGATTTGAAGTTGGGTTTTCTTGCTGCTGTTGGTTTTGTACTGTCTGTTCCGTGTGGATTCGTTCCTCTTCTCGTTGTTGGCTTTGTTGTTGTTGTTGTATTGTAGGTTGTCTTTCTACTCTTTGTTCATCTACTGATACTTGTTGTTGTTGTCGTCTTTGTATTCCCCTTGTTGTCTCTTGATTTTGGGGGCATTTGTGTGTTGTATGTCCGGTCTGTTGACATCTACTGCACTTTTCTGTGATATATACACCCTCTGTACCACGATTTGGTCAAAAAACAATGTAGGAAGAACGCTCTTTTTACTTCCATTAGCTTAGTTTTCTCTATTTCCAGAATTCTATTGCCGTTTTATATGGATGTCGAAGGTATTGTTTCCAGTCGTGATGAAATAACTTTATCTTCAATTTCTCTTCAAATTTTTGGAATGTAGCCTCCAAAGGTATTTCTAATGGAATGTCAGATAGGTGTAACTCTCCAGTTTGCTTTTTTATCTTTCGCAGAATTGGAGTAGGTTCTTTGATTAACGCCTTTTCTACAGAAATCTGATATTCTCCGTAGGATAGTACTGGTTTTGTCCCCTTTGGGCGCACAATAAACCCTTGATATCCCTTCTGGTTTATTGAGTAAATTTTGTTCAAGCAGCCTGGGTATTGGACTTTAATTGCTATCATAACTGAGGCTACTCCCTTTAGTCTGTCTACTCCTAACATGTCTATCTCTTGGGCTCCTTTTTTGTACGTACATTCCAAAAACGATCCATCATTTGTTTATTTCCGTCTAGTGTTCAAGTATTTTTCTAATTCCCTTATCTCTTTGTTCGCTCTGTGTGTCGCCATTTTTTCTCGTGCGTCTTATGCTTGTGAAGATATTTCCATTGTATATGTTCAATTTGTTTCTTCTCAGTTTGTAAAAAATTTTATCAATGTGATTCTTGATTCTTCTGTTGAAGCATTTGTGCAATGATTTGCAGGTATCTGTCTTCAAGCAGTTGACCGTTCAACTCCAGCTTTCTCAGTTACAGCGAGCTTCAAGTAGCATGTTGTCCTTCTACTGTTTTTCAAGAAAGAAAACAAACAGAAGGCTTTTTCAAGAATGACGCGAGTGACATTGCACTATATAACCCTGCCTATGGTTAACTCTGAAATCTAAAACCAAAACACACTTTCGGAAAAAATGTAACAATGTTCAAGAATGACGAGAGTGGCATTGCACTGTATAACCCCTGCAAATGGTTAACTCTGAATTTTAAAACCAAAACACACGTTCAGAAATATGTAACAATATTCGACCTATTTTCTCTCAGTTTAGACTGGGGATAGAACAAGGAGCGTTATGGTGCTGTTTTTTTTTTTTTCTTTCTCCGCCCTTAGATTTGAAAACTTTGCAACATTGTTTGTAGCGTGTGTTACGAAACACAGGACATATCTTAAATCTGAGATATGTTAATCAAATGTTAAGCAGTCAGTCGACAATAAATATCACATTACCTTTTTATGAAATTGATGAATGAATGAAAACAAGGAACATATTTCACATAGAACGTATGGTTGTCTCAATAATCTTTGTCCTATAATACCGCAAGAATAACGGAACCAAAAATGGTGTCCTACTTTTGTTTTTTTTCTTTACCATTCTTTTCTTCTCTCTCCACTGTAATGTTAATTCTATCTGTCCATCTCTCAAAACATTCCAGACTAAAGTACTCCCGTTCTACTGTCACCCAATGCAGTAATACTGTATGCTTGTGCGTGCGTGTGTGTTACCTTTCGCTTACTCACATATCGTTTGTACGAACATTTAATAACAAAGAAATAGCAACCATTGACGTAAACCATTTAATGTAACCGTGTAGGTGTATGTCATCGTTCTAAATTTTTCTACAAGTCACTTTTGCGTCTACTAGTTTGTAAAAAATAATCTTCATGAGGTATCAAACAAATTTATTTCTTCACTGGTCATGTTGGTTCTGTAATCCTACTGGATTTACCACCGTTGTTCTCTCAATCTCTCGATCTCATTGAGTGATTCATTGTTTTTTTCTAAGGTAGTGTGGCAAAATAATGACAACGCAAGAGCATTGTTACCATTGCAGTACAGACAGATTGGAGTGTGAACTTAAAATCCTTTTGTTGCGTATTGTACCATTTCTTCTTGCCACATGAAATATGAAACGGCCACAGTACTGGTTCGCGTTTTGAAACTGACAAACATTTTTAATCTTCCTCAAACATTTTGACAAGCACACTCACATCAATAGAAACAGAAGTGTAAAATATCGGTTAGCCAATGAAGTCACTAACAATGTGTAACACATTGTTTGGTTGTAAATTCAGTGCAAGTAGTGTAGCGGCCAGCCGCAGAATATATATTTTTAAAAAAAAAAAACACGTCCGATCTTGTCCCTGTGCGAAAAGGTACTGAAGTCAATTCAAAGCGAATGCGGTCAGAAAAAAGTATAGCCAATGAATCATTTATGATGAGTGATGCATTGTTTTTTTGGTTCTGTAATCCTACTGGATTTACCACCGTTGTTCTCTCAATCTCTCGATCTCATTGAGTGATGCATTGTTTTTTTTCTAAGGTAGTGTGGCAAAATAAAGCCAACGCAAGATCGTTGTTATCACTGCAGTGCAGACAGATTGGAGTGTAAACTTACAATACCTTTGTTGCGTATTGTACCATTTTTTCTTGCCACATCAAATATTAAACGGATAGTAAATGTATGTTTAGTTGTTTGCTTCTCCACGTGTGTGGATAGTAGAATTTTTGTTTAATTTGGCTTCTTCCCGTGTGTGGATAGTAGATTATGGTTATAATTTTGCTTCTTCGCGTGTGTGGATAGTAGATTATTGGGTTTTATAAGCGCTTACGTACGTTTGTGTGGATAGTAGAGTGTGTGGTTATTTAACCTTCCCTTCTGTGTGGATGGTAGATTTTGGGTTTGATTTGGCTTCTTCGCGCGTGTGGATAGTAGATTTGGGTTTGATTTTGCTCCTTTGCGTGTGTGGATAGTATAATAAGGGTTAGTTTTTGCTTCTCCGCGTGTGTTGATAGTAGATTGTTGTTTAGTTTTGGCTCCCTCGCGTGTGTAGATAGTAAATTATTGGGTTTGATTTTTGGCTTCTTCGCGTGTGTGGATAGTAGATTATGGTTATGTTTCTACTTCTCCAGTGTGTGGATAATATAGTTTGGGCTTGATTTGGCTTCTTCGGATGTGTGGATAGTAGATTTGGGGTTTGATTTGGCTTCCCCGCGTGTATGGATAGTAGATGAGTGTTTAGTTTTGGCTCCTTCGCGTTTGTGGATAGTAAACAATTGGGTTTGTGGATAGTAAAGTGAGAGTTTGTTTTGCTGCTTCCCGTGTGTGGATAGTAGATTTGGGTTTGATTTTGGCTCCTTCGCGTGTGTGGATAGTAAATTATTGGGTTTGATTTTTGGCTTCTTCGCGTGTGTGTATAGTAGAGTATGGTTATGTTTTGTTGTTTTGTTTGTATTTTTGCTCCTTCGCGTGTGTGGATAGTATAGTTTCGGTTTTATTTTGCTGTTTCGCGTCTGTGGATAGTATATTATGGTTATGTTTTTTGCTGCTTCGTGGTGTGTGGATAGTAGAGTTTGGGCTTAACTTTGCTTCTTCGCGTGTGGATAGTAGTTTATGGTTATGATTGTGTTGCTTCGCGTATGTGGATAGTATATTTTGGGTTTGATTTTAATTCTTCGCGTGCGTGGATAGTATAGTTTGGTTATGTTTTTGCTGCTTCCCGTGTGTGAATAGTATATTTGGGCTTGTTTTTTCTCCTTCGCGTGTGTGGATAGTATACTTGGGTTTGTTTTCTCTCCTTCCCGTGTGTGGATAGTATATTTTGGGTTTGATTTTACGGCTTCGCGTGTGTGGATAGTATAGTTTGGTTATGTCTTTGCTGCTTCCCGTGTATGAATAGTATATTTGGGTTTGTTTTTTCTCCTTCCCGTGTGTGGATAGTATATTTGGGTTTGTTTGTTTTTTTTCTCCTTCCAGTCTGTGGATAATATATTTTGGGTTTGATTTTACTGCTTCGTATGTGTGGATAGTATAGTTTGGTTATGTTTTTGCTGCTTCCCGTGTGTGGATAGTAGATAATATGAGAAGAGAAAAGTAGGGGATGTTTTCCTTCACGTCCGTGCTTAACATATAAAACCCATAGCGTTCGTCATTCGCGCCATTCTACGGAATAAGCAAAGAAGAAGATGACAGCAGTAACAGACTTGTTTAACCAGTTGAAGGACATTTGCTGTTGGGTGGTGGATGGAGCCTATGTAGTGGAAAGGCTTGAAAGTGAATGGAAGCATGAAGTTACCCGGGATTTTGTCAGAAGGCAAGTGACTAGCCTAAAATTAGCTATGGATCTGGTGAAAGACATGATAGAGGAAGAAGTAAAAAGGCTAAGAGGCTTTATTCATCCTGAGTATGTGAAACCTGGTCACTTGAAGGAAGCCATAGATACTGTGATAAAAGTGAGGTGTTTTTTGGAAGATATAATGGAATGGACAGAGTGGTCCTTTGTAAAATGGGGGTTGGACCAGCTGAAGAAAGCAGAAGAACTGATGAGCAATGTGCTGACCCAAGAGGTGAATAACATCAAAGAAAAATGGTCAAAAGAAAGAAAGGAATAAGAGAATAGAAAGAGAAAAGAAAGCTTTGAGAAACTCAACAATAACTGGATAGGGATACAGGATAAATTCAGAGCGATAGGCCATCCGGACTGGATGCCAGAGTCAGAAATAAAGAAGAAGAAAGGAATAGTGGGAAAAAATTAGAAGATGACTGAAGAAGTGGAGAAATTAGAAGAAGAAGAAGCCAAATGCCCTTTTCAGGGCCCCTCCTATATCTCGAAAAGAAATTGACTTTCTTGCCTAACTCCCTAAAAAAATATGATGGGGTATCAGTGTTTGTCTGTTGTCTGTGTTATATCCATCTTCCATGTTCAATTTTCATTGTCCCTATACAAACCCATCCATGTTCAATTTCCCCTTGTCCCTATACAAGCCCATCCATGTATGTTCAAATTCCCCATTTTCAATTCCCATTGTCCCCATAGTGGATATACCCTGTTTGTAATGGTAAGTCCCCTTGGCCCTATACAAACCCATCCATGTTAAATTCCCATTGTCCCCCAAGTGCTGGTCCTGTATTCCCCATGTTAAATTCCCATTGTCCCCGAAGTGCCGGTCCAGTCTTCCCCATGTTAAATTCCCATTGTTCCCCAAGTGCCGGGACCATGTTTGTAATGGTAAGTCCCCTTGTCCCTATATCGACCATACACTACTTATCATATCGTATTACGACGCCTTAGCCCAAAGCCGCTCGCGACAATAAGGAGCGCAATACAAAATGATTACGCAATAACACTGAAGCTTTCTCCGACAAAGTTAATTGGAATAATCCTCTTATCCAATCCAGCGTTGTTAGCTACCGTAGATGATACCGTTGTAAAAGCAGCTCCAACATGGGTCGTCAGAATTGCATCCAGGATGGTCTGAAAACTGACAAAGGCAGTCCATGGAAAAAAGTATATGATGTTTCGTTTCGTAAACGAATAAAAAGCAAAAGATCTTTAACTATACCTTTGGTCTCAAGAACGGACTTGGGGTTGAGGTCTCCGGTTGTGTCCTTGCCATTCACTGACTTGTCCACTATCCCATTTGATTTACTCCTGATGGTAAAATCAAACATTTACGAAGTGTCTTTATACGGGAAGAACTTTTCTCGATGATCCCACTCACAAGGGAAACCGGAATTATCACCCTGGATTCAGCACCAGGACCTGGCACCCATTGATGTAGTTAAGCGGTGACGCCTCGGCATCTATTCTATTTTGACTCGTACAGGCTTGCAGAGTCACGACAGCCCCTGTTTTATTCAACACTGCCGTTGCAAACTAAGCTGGACGGGACAGCTTGAACAGTCTGTTATTAAAGTACTGTATGCCCTTGAACGTTAAAGTGCTGTATGCTCTTGAACGTTAAAGTACTGTATGCCCTTGAACGTTCACCAAAGGTTATATAATTTTCATTATCTCTTTGAAACTAACTTAATCGTATAAGAAATGCATATTGCCATTTTCAGTCACTCAACCGCCCGACAACGCGCGGATGTGGATCTAAACAGGTTTGCAACCAAATGAATTTGACTGAGTTTACCAGCCGAGTTGTCGTTATCGGCGTTCAAGATGCTGTTTTTTAAACTGGGCAGCGCTGATGCAAAACTCCGGACTGAAATCAATGAAATTGGCGGGATGAGAGACTCTAGTACGTCGGTTGCGGTTTATCAAGAATTACATTGATATGATCGAGGCTGAGGGTAAACGTACATAGATGCAAAAATGGCCGAGTGTCCCTCACCACCACGCGTAGTAACTGCATGGGATCGATCAGCGAAATATTGACCACAGAGTGAATACTATACAGTCAGGGCATACCAAATGGCCGATTTATATTTGCTTGTGTTCTAGGTGATTTAGATAGTTTAGTTGTTTTCAATAGAACTAATCGTCATATCTTCGATGTGCTAAAGTCTGAATCGGATTTATTCATCTTAAAATGGTTCATCACGGGTAGGGTGTAATACAATATATTGGTACATAATGTCTGATTTGATGGACCATTTTCAGCACGTGCCAGAGGTTTTAACACGTGCCAGAGGTGATAATGTGCAAACATCTTTTATATACACATTTTTGCTGTAACAAAAATCTAAAACTTCTTGTATCATACTACTACCTAAATTTTGTGCAAAAATAGAAACAGCAAACTAATCGGACCACCTCAGCTTAAAAAGATTGTTGTTTGTCAATCCTTGGATTGTACATAGCTGAGGTGGTGCAAATGGCAGAGATCAGATTACATTCTAGGTATGATCCGTATAATTTACCTCAAAGTTGCAAACGTGGTATGAATGACAGAGATGTTGCAAATGTGTTAGGATTGAGAGAGAGAGAGAGAGAGAGAGAGAGAGATTATAAATGCTGTAAGACTGGCAGTAGTGAATGGGGCCACCCTAGCCTCAATGGGAATTAGCATTACAGAGACCCCTGGGCCACTCTAGCCTCAATGGAAAATTAACATGGAGAAAAATCGTGGGCCACTCTAGCCTCAAGGGCAATTTAACATGGGAAATAGTCTTGGGCTACTCTAGCCTCAAGGGGAATTGAACATGGAGAAAAAACCCTGGGCCACTCTAGCCTCAAGGGGAATTGAACATGGGATTTTTTTTTATAATTTTTTTTAAATTTAAATTTAAATTTAAATTTTAAAAAGGGGTAGGCAATTGAATAAAGTCATTCTCTTTTCGAGAAATATGGCTGGCCCTGAAAAGGGCCTTTGGTTTTTCTTCTTCTTCTGCTTCTAATTTCTTCTTTTTCTCAACCGACTTCTTATTTTCTCCCCTACACTCTTTCTCTTCTTTTCTTTCTTTTTTTCTCCTCCTCTTCTTTCTTCTCTTCCTCCTCTTCTTTCTTCTTCTTCTCATTTTCTTCTTCCTTTTCAATTTTTTCGTTCCATTTGCGTATTCTTATCCTTTCCTCTTCATCCTCCTTCTCCTCCTTTATCTCTTTCATTACACCACTTATCTTATCCTTTACCTTTCTTAAGATATTAATTTCCATCTTTACACGATGGGGACTATAGGATTAGTGGTCTTCAACGAGTCTTATTAACATCTGCTCCATCATTCCTAAATTGTCCAAAACGTCTTGCAATGTTTACATTTTGTCCATTTGGTTAGAGGCCATCTTCTTTGTAGAATGGTTTGAATGACGAATACTGTGGGTTCTTATAGTGAAAGCGCGTACGTGATGGAAAACATCCCCCTAAAACATAAAATTGATATTACCTAGATCATGACCTAACATCGTGCGAACGTGAAAGAAAACATCCCCTACTTTTCTCATTTCATATAATATACTATCCACATAAGTGAAGCAACAATAAACAAACCCCAAATCTACTATTTACACACGCAAATCATTAAAACAAAATCCATAATCTACTATCCACACAATCGTACGTGAGCGGTTACAAAACCCAAACTATACTCTCCACATACGCTAAGAAACAATAAACAAAATCCATAATCTACTATCCACACAATCGTACGTGAGCGGTTACAAAACCCAAACTATACTCTCCACATACGCTAAGAAACAATAAAGAAACCCATAATCTACCATTCACACAAACTTACGTGAGCAGTTACAAACACAAACACACAAACACATACCCTCGCACTATGAAAAAAGAGTTAGTGTTTATAATCACACTACTCTACCTACACACACACACACACACATACACACACACACACACACACACATTGGCAAATCCATAGTTATTTCTTTTCTAGAGTATTGGGTAGCCCTGAAAAGGGCTGTTTTTTTTAACTCCAGATGCAACTATCTAATGATTGCACCTTCCCCGCCTGGCGCCACACACGCATCTTCTTCCCCAGTCTCCTTTCACCTTTCTTCTGGGGAGCGAAGAGGGAGGATGATTCGCTTCAGCACCCCAATCCTCTGTCTCGGGAATATTGAACGACATCCTCTCTTCTCTTTTCTTTTCCTCCTCTTCCCTCTGACTTCTCTCCTCCTCTTCCTTCTTTATTCTTTCTTCTTCTATTATAGCCTCCGCAGCCAGTTCATTTACCAGGCGCCTGACATATTCCAGATGTATCTGGAGTTCAAGAAGTTTGCTTATTCTGCTACTATTCATTCTTGTGTTGATCAATCAACAAGGGTAGCTAGACTGCCGAACGAGTTTCAATTTATAGTGAAAGCGCGTACGTGAAGGAAAACATCCCCCTAAAAACATAAAATTGATCTTACCTAGATCATGACCCAAAAAAAAAAACAACGCGCGGACCTAACAGAAACACTCACTCAGTTTTTTATTCTACCCATCACTATTTTAAAATTTTTTAGAAATCACTTCAATTGACTATCCACATACTCAAAGCAATCCAATCTAACCCCGAAATCTACACCTCAAACACCAAATAAAGACATCATTTTAATCTACTATCCACACCAACGTACTTGATCACTTACAAACACACAAACTCACAAACACATATCCTCACATTTTTTTAAAAAGAGTTAGTGTTTATTTTCACACTACTCTACCTACACACACTGGCAAATGGATAGTTATTTCTTTTCTAGAGTATTGGGTAGCCCTGAAAAGGGCTATTATTTTTTTTGTTTGCTATGGCAATCTTTTAGTTTCTAAGAATGCGATGTCCTCTGAGGATAGACTTTCTGGCGATAGGTCTGCTTCTTCGGAAAGAGAAGAAGAACTCTTTGGTGTCGATACGACAATCGACAAAGCCTCTGTCAGCTTGAGGTTCTTGTTGCTGCTGTTGTTGTTGTTGCTGCTGTTGCTGCTGTCTCTGAAGTCTGTACTTCTCTGTCCATTCTTCTTTTTCCCTGTTCATTTCTTCTCTGAAAAGCTCTTCTATCAGGTCTTCAGTGATTTTTAACATTCTCACATTCTCTATTTCTTCTGGCTTCGGTATCAGACTGTGTCTGACCCTATGCAAATTCACGTAGGCTTCGTTGAGCTTAGCTAGTTTGGAACACATCTTCTTAGGAGGATGAGTCGACAATGGATGGTTAGACTGGAAACAAACCGGTTCTTCAAGTCAAAGCGCGGACGTGAAGGAAAACATCCCCCACACGGTTTTCGAGTCGCAATGTACAGTGAGTGTCATGAGAGGGATAGTAAGAAGTCAAAGAGCATCAATCCAACATTCTTGTAGCTAAACAAGAGACAAAGGCATTTTTTTCAAAACACAACATTTTTATTCAAAAATCACTTAACACTAACCAACAACTCTAACATTTTTAACAATAATCCAACACTATAACATCAAACAATTTTTTCAAATCACCAACGTTTTTTTCTCAATTCACAATCTACTTTAAACAGGGCTGACAACGTTGTGAATGAAATTGTGATTTCCACTGTTGGAAATCATTAGGCCATTGATGGACACTACGTTTCCTAGCTTGAGACAAAAGATAAGCATAATGGTCACAAAACCATCGATCTACTTTCACATCATTTCTTGAAGAAGAACGAGGATCAAAATGAGTCACTAAATGTTCTAAGGAATAGCCCAGGCTTCGATGATGCAGAAAATACACGCAATATTGTCCACACACCAAGGAATATGTGCCTTGTAATTTCACATTATTGAATCGGGTGGTCTGAGCATTTCTTCTCATAAAGTCGATGATATCGTCTTCCAAAGGGGGCAATCCGTACGAATCGAAATAGTCCACACATCCTTCTTGAGGAAAGTAGACGGCTACCCAGTGGGTTCCTGGGAGATGACTGTCGTCCGTGTTGATCACGTAAGCTTGATGGTCTTGAGGTTTGCGATGAGGGAGTTCATCTTTAGCACAGACGACAGGATTCCAAGAAGCCGTATACGAACTGTGGTTCAAAAGGTAATAAAGTTCCCAGGTATCCATTGATTTGTGTGTTTTTTTTTTCTTCTTCAAAGGTAATAATAAGTCGTCAATTCGATCCTGACTTTTTGCTTGAAAATGTCTGACGAATAAACGGTTATTCGTTCAGTTTCCTCACTCTGATTCAGGAGAGCTTCGATACGATGGATCTCTTGAGTGGTTAATGGTGGACAAGAATGTTTACGCAAGTCTTTATACCACTGATGCAACACGTCTTTGTTCGAGATGAGACTCCAAGCTTCGTCCAGATACTCGTCCAATTTTTCTTCTTGACTCAACATCAGGCATTTATCGTGTTGAATTTGACTGGGATGATCGTTTCGACATCCATAGCAATTTTTCTTGATCAATTCCGTCATTTTTTCGACCAAGTGTTTGGCAAAACAGGAGACTAAATGGGCTTCTTGTTCTGGCCATCTTGACTTCATCATGATCACTTCTTCTTTTTCCACGGTCTCCTCACATTTCATGTCCAAAGTTTCTCCACTAGGTAAACAGGGATAACAGTCTTCCATGGTTTCTAGTAATCTAGGATGACTTCTCTCAAACTGTTGATTTCTATCGTATTATCGAATTCTGCATACAGGATGACGTTCACCGTTTCATCAGGGTCTCGGTCTTTAAACTGAATTTCCACACGAATCTGGCCTGATTTTATAGGGTGGAAATGTCCCTCGTCGCTGCCTTGGTCTGGAGTGAAATCGAAAGCCCACAAAGCAGAGCCTCCTGCATAATCTTCGTACGTAATGTCGTGACTGGTGTTGGTTCCTAACTGGCCGGTGGCTTCGTACAGGGACAAGTACGATCTCAAGTAATTCTTCTTGGTAAAGTCAGGTTCGAAAGGTCGGGTACACAAGGTTTTGCCATCGCGACTGACTTCGATTTTGGACACGACAAAGTGTTGAAAGTAGAAAGGATTTTTTTCGGCAGCTCCGTTGAAGGCTGTATTCTCGACGATACCAACGATCAAACGTTTGGGTAACTGTCCTTGGAACAGATGATCTTCGATCATGGATAGCTGTCCCTTGGGAATGGTGAAGGTTTTCACTTCCACGCGTCGTATGGGATACTTGGCAGTCGTTCTGCTCAACGTCTGATTGATGTCGTTTCCCACTTTAGGTAACACTTCCACACGGTGTACGTAGAGTCTGGCTTCTAGGATTTTGGTTTTGTAACCGTCACTATCAGCCAATAAATGGAAAGCGGCACTGCTACGATTCAGTCTCAGGCGGACATCCACCCCGTTCAGCAAATACTTTTCTTGCAACCACATGTCCAAATGCAAACGATCCATCAGTTCTAAACTTGTGTCGACTCCCGTGATTCTCTTTCTTCGTTCTACAAATCCATCATTGTTGTCTTTCTTTTCATCAGTTTCCAATATTTCAAACTTGGTAGGTTCGTCAGCTTCCCATACCACACAGGCATTGAGATGAGTGTTCTTGGCGTCTATTCCGTACGTCAAGAGATTTTCCAGGTAGGCACGATAAGTGTAAGTATCCATGCTGCTACTGACCAGTTTGTTATTCAAGTACAAGTCCACTCCACTGAACAAGGAATGCATGAAATTGTTGACGGGAGCTACTGCTTCATCGTCTATAGCACCTCCAGTCTTATCCAGAATTTTGACTTTCAGGTACAAGTAACTGCTATTCAGATCGATGTAATCTTCGGGCTGTCCTTTGATTTCAAACTCGATGGAAGCGGAATCGGCCAATGAGGAGACGGGATGAAATTCCACCCACTGGGATTCTTGCATGGTCATCATCGTGGGGGGCATGGCAAACAGATCCAGTTCCGTCTTGGAACAAGCGCAAGACTCTCGGTGCATCATTTTTTTTTTGTTCTTTCTCAATAATCGAAAACGTCTAAGTCTCGAACGGTTCTTCTTTTCTTGGCCTTTCTAGCTTGAAGTCTGGTGAAAGGGTGTTTTCTTCGTCGTCTCTTTCTGCCTTGTCCTTGCTGAATGCCTGACTTGGTAGCGTGCAGGACATTTATAGGTGTTTCTCGGTGACCCAAAATGTCTTTGCCCGTTTGCAGCAAGACATTTTTGCCTGCCCTCATGAAGGCTTCTTTAGGGTTTTGTTTGTCGATGATGACATTTTGGAGAAATTCTTTGCCTTGCGTCAGTGCCGCATCTTTCAAGGCGTGCAATCCGCGTGTCACCATCGGTTTCAACACCGGGGCCACCGAACGAAAGGCCGATTTTAAGATATCTCCTAAACCGCGTCCTCGCTGTCGAGCAACCCCTCGGTACACTGGATACATGACTTACGAATCGTGAGAAAACCGTTTTCGAAAATGGAGTTTCACCGTGACTTTTCCTTTGATGAATGGAATATTTTGTCCCAAATCTCCTTTTATAGTAATGTTGACCGTGTCCAAATACGACTTACTGACAGGCAAATAGTGAGGATGTACAAATTCGCGGTGAACGTGGTAAGTGTTTCCACCTTCCTCGTCAGTGTTCGTGGCAGAATCCACTTTGAAAGGAATGACACGCAGTAACGGTACGGAGGTGTGTCCCACCACGTTATACTCCACCACATCGGAGTACACAAACATCAAATTCAGTCCTTGGTTCAGTTCTACCGGGGCACGAAATAACTTGCTAAAAGACTCGTTGTCGTAAACGATGGGTAATTCGCTTTTCTTCATCATGCTCATTCTCAGGTTCATGTCTCCGCCCAACATGTCATACAATTCAGGACAAAATAAAATGGACAGGATTTTACTCCGTTCAAATTTCATCAAGAAGCGACGAGCTGTTTTGTGCTACTCCATGGTGACACTTTTGTTAACATGCTCCAAAGCTTTCAGAAACACGACATTAAACCTGGAGGCTATGGTGCTGACCAAATGTTGACAACTAAACTAATAGCCTGGGGAAATGAACAAGTGATAGGTGGTGTACTTTTGTGTACGGGTTTTCTTGTCATATTTGACATTGCTATCCATCCACTGTTGCAATTGTTCGTCATAAACTTCCACATCAAAAAAATTTTGATTGGGAAGGACATTGAGGACTTGGGTCGGGTGAATCATTTCTACTAAAGCCACTTCCCAATGGGCTTCGTGATCTAAGGGGATGGCCTGAGGTAATTTGGCCGTGTAACAGCACAACGTGTTGTGGGGAAACACCTCCATGGAACTGTCACTGGGTAAGGTTAAGTAAAATTGGTCTTGGTGACTCATAATTCCAGAGTTCTGTGGCTGTCCGCGGGGTTACTGGACGTCAGAGGCGTGTCTCCGCCTAAAATGGGGTTCTGATTGTGGTGATTGGAGTGGTGACTGGCACTGGCACTGGACACAAGGTTCCCGTTGGAAGAGAATTTCAGGGAGGGATTGGGAAGCAGGTAACCGATGCAACTGCTCAATAAAATGGTCCACAATTGTTTGTCTCCTTGTTGCAAACTCAAATTGGCGATGGCTGCCCCGATGACACAATACACCACGAAGATTTGACAGAAAAAGACGATTTGCGTTTTAGGCACACGTTCTCCACACCACACCCACAAGGGTTGTTTTTGTAAATCTTGCACAGAAGAACTAGGTGAAGGAGGAGTGGTCGACGTAGCTGCATCTGCTGTGTGAAAGGGCATGATGGTCACTTCTTTTTATAGTCGATGACTTGCGAAGCGTCGATCCAAGAATCGAAACTGGGTGGATATCCTTTCCAACGTACTTTGACTTTTTTGACACGTCGTTTGCCCACTTTACGGGTTCTGCGTTCGAGAATGCTTTCGATGTCGTACACGTCGTCTTCTTTTTTGGTGACACGTTGTAACTCGGGCAAATAAAACGTTCCTTTGAGCACTTCTCCGTTCATGTCTTCCAATTTATAGACGGCAGGATGACGGCCATGCACTCGTCCAGTGACGCGAAACAATTCGGTCGTCCAGTTAGGTAAGTAACCTTTGTCGAAAGTGCGTTTGGTTTTGCCAATGCGCACCCAATCTCCTACGGCCAAGTCTCCACTTTTCTTGGGGACAGCCCTCGTCGGGGACGTACCAAACAGGCGCTCAAACACCAACACTTCGTTGTCGGGAGTCACGTCTTGCGGAGCACGTCCAATGCTTCGATGGTAAGATTGGTTGTACGCTTGCACCAGGTGCGGTAAGATGTCGATGTACTTCAGAGTGTGGTGATGCGTAAAATATTTCCACATGCGTTCTTTCAAAGTGCGTTGAAAACGTTCCACGATGCTGGCTTTGGTTTCGGGATTCTCGGTGGTAAAAAAATGAATGTCACGTTTCTTTAATTCTTTTTGGAAAGCTTGGTTCAGAAATTCGGTACCTTTGTCCGTTTGCCATCGAAGAGGGTGACGACCGTTTTGTTTCAACACCCGTTGCAGGGCTCGCAGTAACTCGCTGCTCGATTTGGAAGTCAAGGGCACGACCCAAGCAAATTTGGAAAAGACGTCGATGACACAAAACAAACATGTGTAGCCACGATTGTAGCTGGCCAAATGAGAGACATCGGCTAAATCGGCTTGCCATTGATGATCGATGCCTTCCACTCGGGTGCGACTTCTGGCAAACTTGCGTCGAATGGGTTTGTGTAAAGTGTAGGTAGCTTGTTCTTGTAACCATCGTTGCACTTGAGGTAAACGGAGACTTTTCAGTCGCGTTTTGGCAGCACGATACAATTTTTGAACTCCTGCGTAACCTGCAGGATGGGAGGGATCGTAGTAAATGCTGGCTAAGACTTTTTCCATTTTTTTGTGTTGGTTGGTGTGTTAATAAGGCACCCACTCTTGGAGGATGCTACTCTTTTTCTCTTGGGGTATTTTCTTGGATTGCAATGCTTTGCGAGTGCGACCGGCAATAGGTGTTGAAGAGGAGGAGGATGTCTGAGCGGGGGATATCGGTTCTTGTTTCACTTCTGTCTTCACTTCTGTCTTCACTTTCTTTTTCTCTTGTGATGAAGAAGGGGTGGCCATCATCTTTTTAATCCATCCAATTCTGGAGGTAGGTGGTGTTGTTAACTTGCGTACTTTTTCTGGTGGAGTTTGAAACCCTTCTTCTTCTTCTTTTCCTTTTTCTGTCTTGGTCACTGGTACTGGTACTGGTACTGGTGATGGTGCTGGAGTTTTCATCAAGGTCTTAAAATCTTTCAGAGTGGGTAGAGCTGTTTCGTCTAAAGCTTTCTGGTGAAAGAGTTGCAGTCGTTGCAAGAGTTGACCATACTTTTGCGATTTTTCTGTTTCGGACAAATCTTGGCGATCCATCAAGGACTGCAATTCGTGTTGTAACTGGGACATCTCGCTCAAATTGGGATTGGGAGGTAAATGCGGGGTGTGTTATTCTTGCCACCGATGGTCTTCCATCCATCGTTTGTAAGGCACTAAAGCTAGTTTTCGTCCTTCCATGGGGTTGTCAGGGGTCGATTCTGAGATCTTGGAACTTCCGAGGCCTTTTTATCTTGCTCCCACCAGTCCTCCCAACATGGTTCCCAAGACTCCTTTCAGTATGGGGCCTAACAAGAGAGGTAAAATACCTCCACGTTGCACTAACATCTTCTTTTTTTGACGAATGGGAATTTTCTTTTGAACCATTTGGCGAAGAACGTGACGATGTTTGCCTAAGCATTGTTTCTGGTGTTTGGACAAAGGGATCGTGCCTTTCAAAACGTTCAAACAACATTCGCACACGGTATCGATGACCTCTTTGGAGGCTGTTTGAATGAGTTTTTTTCGTAGGGGTGGAGAAGCTTTGGACAGGACAGATAACATGTCCCCATGTTTGGCTAAACGTGGTGGCAGTCCTTTCCTTTTCTTTCCTTGGGGTTTTCTGGAGGGTGTATTCAGGAGCACCAAAAACACTGATACCCGACTTGGTCACAGGCCTTTTTTATACTGGAACGCGTCGCCACTGATTGTCTTTACGTCGTATTAGTTTGAGGACAGGCATGACACGTCGTGCAGGGGTACGCAACGGACTAAATCGAGCCAGTTCTTGCTTGGACAAATCCAGTAAACTTTGTAACATGCCCGATCTTTCTTGAACTTTGATTTTGGGAGAAGGTACTTTGTGAGCAGCAGCCACTGCCACTAAATTGGAAGGTCCTGCCACTGGGGAAGTTCTTTTGGGGGTCATCAACGGAGAAGTTCTTGGTGTGATCAACGTCTCCAAGTACTCTTCAGTTCTGGGTGTCATTAACGGAGAAGTGGACAAACGTGAGGCTGCCGGAGACGCAGTCACCACCGTGGCAGGTTGTGGTTTGCGAGTGTAAGGTTGCGTCCTGGCCGAAGTGCCTCTCTTGCGACTAGTTTTCTGTGGACTTTTCTTTTTCTGGGGACTTTTTCTCTGTTTCTTTTTCTGGGGGCTTCTTTTCTTTTTCCGGGGTGGTGGTGTCTGGTAAGAGGAGGGTCCAGCCACTGGAGAAGTTCTCCTTGGGGACCTGGTCTTTTTCTTCTTGGGGCTTCGTTGGACTTTTGTCTTGGGGATAACTTTGGGGGCATTAGGATCCCATCTTAAGAGTGAGCGAATGATGACCCCTCCTAGAGTACCGCTCCCTCCAGGTTTCAAAATGATTTGTTTTTTGGTTTGAGTGTCGATGCGGAGATCGGCCAGTTGGACCAAAGCGACTTTGTTTCGATCAAAAAAGCGTTTGGTTTGATGAGGAATCTGAATGATTCCTTGGAGTATTTGACGTGCCGTCACCGTGAACCATCGTAAGACTTCTTTGAGACTAGCTTCTAAGACACGAGCTCGTGTTTGTGGATCTTTTTCTCGACTGATGCCATACAAGGCACGAATCAATTTGACGGGAAGATGCGACTGAAGGGACGTCATGTTCGCACTGAGAGTGAGACAGACGAAAAAGGGTCTGAGGTTTTTATAGATTTTTTATGTGGAGTGAAATGAAGTCGAAGACGGAGACGTGTACAGGACAGGCCCTCCGTCTTGGCACCAGTGGTGAAACAAGTGGGTACGAAATCGCAAATACTCGGGGGTCGTAGGTTTCAAATCGACGAGTAAATAGGCGTGTGGCGTTTGAGTGGCATCGTCGTACGCCTGAGTCAGCCAAGGCGTTCCTAACTGTTTGGCTAAGACTTGCACTTGCGATTTATCTCGAGGGCTTTTAAACAAGACCACGTAATGCGCATTGAGACTGATGGTGCGATGGGCTTTACTTTGTTGAAACAAATTTTGGGTGATGTAAACGACACTGGCATTACGGTGATGCCCTTTGCGCGTGAACCACAGTTTAATTTCTTCTTCGTCTTCTCCTAACATGTCGTCAAAAATGACCAAATGGGTTAGACGGGAGTCAGAGACGATGCCGTCGTCTTCTTTAGGAATGCCTTCCACAAACACGACGGAATCGCCTTGACTTTCTCGCAAGAGGCTGTACGCCGATTGCCACTCTTTGTAACACCACACGATTCGTTGAGGGGGTCGATCGATCAAATGATGTTTATGTTCGATCAAACGTTTGACGAATTCGGTTTTGCCTGAACCGCTAGGTCCAGCAATGAGCATGTTAAAGGGATGGCGAAGATACAAAGCCTCCCAACTGGCACGATCTAAGTGTTCGTCGATGACTTTGACAGTAGAGGAAGAGGGAGCAGAGACAGCAGAGGTAGCCATAGTGTGAGAAATGTCACTTGTGACACGAAAACAAACAAGACAAGAGTTTATATACTTTTTTTCAGAACACGTTTATTGAATGTTTTTTTTTCAAACATGAATACGAAAGACAAAAATACATAAAAGCCAAAGGCTTAAGTACAAGAATAAAAGGCACATGATAACCATGAACGTGGAATAAAAACAAGCGTCTGTACAACAACCACATGTTTTGGGTAAAGTTCTAACCAGTTCTATAGTAGGGGGTAAGGTCACACAAGTGTCCTCCCGAAAGGGTCTTTCAGGCCTGTCCACGACAGTCCTGTCCTGGGTGACGGGTTCTTCTGGCACCGTCACTAACACAGGTTGAAAAGTAACTTTTTTCCTTGAATAACTCTCGTGCATGCTGGGCTACCTCTTGTGTCCAAGCCTCAAAACCCTGGTCTCGGTGATGTCCAACATTTGACTCCTAACCAATCTGGTTTCTTCTTTTTTTTTCAACGACATGGTAAGTTACTTCAATGAACAATGAACCATCGATCTTGCCTAGGGTTCCTTTTTATATACAGACCAATACCGACGTGACCGTACAGCAACGTAAAGTGATTGGGAAGTCGCACTCGCTTCTGGTATACAATTTGATAGACTTTTTCCAAGGGTCGACTGACGATGTGGTGAGTGGGTAAACGTACAATCTTGTTCGGTTGATAGGTGGTCACTTTAAAGTTTCCATCCTCTCCCGATTGCAAGGCTTCTTTCAATACCCCAAAGTTGACCACTCGACTGGTACGATGATTCAGAGTCAGTCCTTTCACTTTGCACGTCGTGTGCACTTCTCCTTGTTTGTCCCGGTATTCGTAGCCGTAATTTTTGGGGCCGCCACTGACGAAACTTAGAATCTTGTCGTCGGGATGCTCGTCTGTCCAGGCTCCTAAACGGTCTCCTTCGATGTCAGGGTGCTGTTGACTCGGGTGATGGATGTAAATGCAACTGTCCGTGTCAAAGTACAGGACGCGTTCTTCTAACAGTTCTAAAGCTTCGTACAATTTTAAGCGAGCATGAGCTGTCACGTAAGCCGCAATGATGACATTTCCAAAAGGGTCGTCTTGTACAAAGTCCAGATCTTCTTCGTAATTGACCAAGATCAAATCCTCTCGAACGACGTCCACGTGTTTCATGTATTTGGTTTTGTCGTGAATCATCTGGAAGTAGCGGGAAGGTTCTGTCAAATATTCCGTCTTGGGTAAACACGGTCGTTGTGCCATTTTACCCCACAAGCAATTTAACATCACTTTGGCAAACGATCGCCTGCCTTCGTTTTTTTCGATGTGGTCTAAAGAGGTGCCTTCTTGTTCGTAGTATTTCTCTTTGAATTTTATTTGGTCTTCGGGAGTGTGACACCAGGAAGGATAGCCGCTGGCTTCTTGTTTCAGTTTCAAAAAGGCATCCACGTAGTCGGCGAAAATGCCTTTCTGAGTAGGGTCACCCTTGTGGTACTGTTGTGTCTTGGGAAAGTGGCAAATTTCGTACACTTCTAACAGTTGGTATCCCATGTCCAGAGCTTTGAACAATTCTATGCTGACCCAGGTTCCCGTCAAGGTCCGTTCTTCCTGGGTGTGCTGACAAGGCTGATCTTGGTTGCACGTTTCGGCACAAGTACGGCACAATGGAAACATCAGTTTGCCTTGACAATGGTGAGGTAACACGGGATGGTATAGGTTCGTGGGAGGCAAAACTTTACACTTGATCAAGCCTTCGTATTGTCGAATGTTTTTCAGGTCCATGTGTTCCGTTAACAATTGCGGGTGCCCTACAGGAAAGCGACAATATTTGCACACGTAGGGAAACAGCGAACACACGTCCAAGTATTTGATTTCTTCTCCTTTCTCTTCGTCGGCTTGGTACAGCAAACCGGTGGCATTGGTCCTTCCTCCGTACAAACTATCCCTCGGGTTCAGCGGGTCCATGAACTGGTAACCTTCCACGAGGCGTTTAAACTCGGGATCGGTTTTCATACGGTGATCGTACTCGTGTTCCCACATTTTCACCACTTGGTATCCTTCCTGTTCTAACTTTAGGCGCCGCTGACAAGTGTCCTGGTACAAGTCTTCCATGGTTCGTTGCAAAAACTGATTTTTAGTTCCACGGTCAGGGTAACAGACGGGACATCCGTGAAATAAGCAACCGTTAAACTCGTACACGATCTTGGGGTTTTCTAAGTCCCAGCCATCGACCGAATACGTTCCGATGGTCTTTTCGCCCCCTCCGTTGCGGGCATGCTGAATGCACTTGTCTTCCTTGTCGCACAAGTAATGTAACCAACGTAGGGCTTTGACCGAGTATTGACGTTTGACAGAGTGGGTCGTTTGAGGACTGATGACAGCCACAGTGTTTTCAGGCATGAATCGTTGTCGATACACTAAGGAACACGCTTTGGCAATGGTGCAAGCTTCTTACAAAGGATCGACCCCTCCGTGTTCCATGAACAGTTCTCGAAATTTTCCACAGCAACGCCGTAAAATGTCCACGTCGGAACGACAATACTTTAGCATTTCTTCCTGAAAGTCGAAAGGGTCCGAGGCGTGAGCTTGGTACCAAGCGTAGAAAGCTTCTCGTTGTTCGGTACGCATGTTGTCGGGGTCGTAATAGTGAGCCTCAGGCAAATGGGGTAGAACAGCATGTTGATTGGCTTCCGTATTGAAAAAGTGAGGAAAGTACCCTTTAGCCATTTCTGTCATTCCAAACGTTTTAGGCATTCGACTCAAAGGCATGGACAAGTAACTCATCGAATCTTTAAACTGCATTTGTCCCACTTGCATGAAAATGATTTTGGCTCCGTTCAAAGTCACTTTAGGACGCTCGGTGCCTTGTTCCGTATAGTATCTGAGAAGAAACTGTCCATCGTATCCGGAGAAATTGTGAGCCATCACTGTGGCATGACGATGACAATCTCCGTAACGTTCGATGTCCTCTTGGCTCCACGTCTTGTCGATGGGATCTAAGACCCATTGGGCAAAATCGGCTAACGTGTTCGGTCCTCGAAAGATTTTTTCACGCCCTCCAGGAATCTTGCTGCAGTGAGGGCAATGACTGAAGATAGGTTCTTGAATGCACTTCTCGCACGCTCGATGAGCCACGCAGAAATTAGGAATGTGAATGCCGGTCTCTTGCATGCATTCGAAATCGAAAAAGATGAAATTGCTTTTCTTCTTGTGACCGTCCTCTTTCTCTGGTGGGGGTTGGTATTTTTGCACGTAGCATTGGTGTTCCAAGTCCACGATGTGGTGACAAATGTGACATTTTTTCTTTCCTCGACATACGTGTGCCTTGGTACTGTTGGTACGTATGCCTTGTCTACACGTAGGGCACAATCTCAGGAGTTGACAAGCACATTTCTTCTGTGAACCTTGCGTTTTCAAATGTTGTTGGTAACAGGTAGGGCTGACAAACGTGCGCAGACAAGTCGAACAAGGCACTGGTTCTTCGCTCAGACAGGGTGGAGAGGCCAAACATCCTGGGCATTTCGATCCACAATGCTTGTGTTGCTCTCGATTGTTATAACCATAATCACATTTCTCACAGTAATATCTGTATCCCAGGAATCCGGTGATAGTGGTAATGGTATCGAAATGGTCATCGTGATAATAAACCTGAATGTATTTTCCGTCCTTAAAGTCTTGGCCTCGAAACAACAGAGGTCCGCGCATTTCTTGAGGGTGCACTTTCAAGGTGTAGCGTGGAGCTAGGGCGTCTTGCAATTTTTGCATCTCAGGAATGCCACAGGGTGTGTCTTTGGACAGACCAGCTTGTTGCAACAGGAGTTCTGCTTCGTTTCGTTGTTTGGCTCGGTCCGATTGTCGAATAGTTTTCCAGGCTCTTTTCCATTCTACCGTGTCGTTCTTGTTGGCATAGGTTCGTCCCACCACGATGGCTCGAGCTAAACACATCTGGTCTTGAGGGTTGTTAATTCGGACGAGACTTGTTTTGGTGTTGCGAAGGTCGTCCACAACTTAACATCTTTTTGCGTCCAGTCCCTTGAGGAGGAGAGACGTGGGCCATTTTCAGTGTGGCTTTACCATCGGTGATGTCAAACTGGTCATTAGATTGTTGTACGTGTTGAATCTTGTCCATGACTTTGGAAGGGGTTAGTTCTGCGGGTCTGCTAAACTCGATCCAAACAGGGGATTTCAAACCGTCGTGATCTATGGATAGTGTCAAGTGATCGTCTTCTTTGGGTTGACATTGTCGCTTGAGTGCGGTGAGCAAAGAATCCCACATCTCGGTGATAAACCCTTCTGCTTTCTCCAATGGTACGTCGGCCTTGAAATCTTTAAACTTCACTGTGTAGGTGTAAGCCGTGGTTCTAAATTTTCTAGAGGAGCGCTTTTCCGTCTCTCGAATGGAACAGTACTTTTCAGGGTTGACTAAGGGTGGTGAACTTGGTTTAGAGGGTTCTGATTCTGGTTCACTCATGTCCTCTTCAAAATCACTGGCATGAATTTGTGCCAAGATTTCAGCCCTGGTACGAGGCGATAGATCACGTTTCTGCCTCTTACTTTCTTCTTCTTCTTCTTTCTTCTCGAATGAATAGGATCGTTTCATCTTGAGTGAAAAACGTCAAATGACTAAAGTTTAAACACCATAGACTAATTTATGGTCATGACAAACCAGCGTATATAAAAGGCTGTGTGTGTCTTGTCTTTTCACTATTCATTTCACTCTCAAACCGAGCACAACGATGGAAGAGACTACCCAGATGGAACGTTTCGTCAGAGCTTTGCGAGGGGTCATTAGAAAATTCTCTTCAGACCAGCCTACGGACTACTCTCCTTACTTTCGAGATAAAAGTCAGGATACTTGCTATATCTGTCAGAAGAAAGAGCATTGGTCTTCAGAGTGTCCAGACCGTCAAAAAAGAAAAAAAAACAGGGGCTAAAAAAGACAAAAGTCAAGATACCTGTTATTATTGTAAAGAAAAAGGACATTGGTCTCCAGATTGCCCAAAAAAGAAACAAGAGGAGTCAGAAGAAAGGAAGGATTCTTCAGAAGAAGAGAGGGATTCTTCGGAAGAAGAGAGGGATTCTTCGAAAGAAGAGAGGGATTCTTCAGAGGAAGAAGAGGTAGAAAGAAGACAATTCTATTTAAAAGAAGCAAAGAAACAGGAGAAGAAAAGAAGAAGGGAAGAAAATGAGAAAAAAACAGTGAAGAAATTCAAAAAACAGAGAGACTAAACAAGGAGAAAGAAGAAGTCAATGAACTTTTAATTAAAGTGTTCTGTGGTGAATTGTGAATTGGATTGTAACTATGGAGAAAAGAATACATTAATGATATAAGGTAAGTGTCTTTGAGTTTTGATTTTAAAATAAGAAGCTACACTCACGCACTCATACACAGACACGTACTATAAGGGTAAAATGGGTGGGGTTTATTTTTGAGTTATTGGCAAATTGAAATTGTATTTCTTTTCGAGAAATGTGGGTGGCCCTGAAAAGGGCCTTTTTTCTTTATGGTGTAGGAGTGAGTTTAACCAATCAACTTTAACTGCCTTAAGCCTTTGCCACGGCCAAGGCCTACTTCTGATGATTGGATTGAAATCACTAAGGGTGGTACGACAGGCTTAGTCACAGGGTTGGCGTGTTTAGCTCGGGAAGGTCGTATTCTCTTCGGTCGTGATAAAGAAGTCTGATACATTTGTTTCAGACTTCTTAACTCCGCTAAAATGTCCAACAGTACCGTAGCCGTTTGATTTTCACCCTCTTGTTTCTTTGCTGCTACTTCTTCTTGCTGTTGTTGCTGTTGTTTTTTTCTTACCTCTTCTTGTTGCTGTTGCTGTTGCTGTAGGAGAAAAGCTTGTTCCGCTTCCTTTTGTCGTTGCATAAATTTCTCCAATTCTTCTTTCTGTCTCTGTCTAAAATTCTCCACTTGCGGTAATGAAGAAGGTGACGAAGGTTCCGGAACAAATTCTTGCCAGGTAAGAAAATCCACAAAATCCCAATGTACCTCTTCTGAAAGTAAGTCCGGGTTCCCTTGGGCGGTCTCCCCTGCTGGTGCACCCCAATGGATCGTTTTCTGAATTTCCGTCATGTTGAATCACTGTCGCATAGATTGACTGCACACAAGCGCTAGCGAATCTATATAGACCAACTGACGTCACAGACTAATCTCTTCGGATTGGATGCGGGCTGACTGAATTTTGTAACGCGTGTTTGGATTGGTGAATGAACTCAATCCGTTTCAATCCTACCTCTACCTATAAATAAGCGCAGTTCAGTGCATTGATTCACTTGTTCTCGTCGCTTCAAGATGTGGACCGATGTGCAATCTTCTACGCTGGTGTCTTCCATGATGTTCCGGACGGACATACCCATGTATGTCCGATCCAAGTGGACCGTTGTCCACAGGACAAACACCAGTCTGTGGATACGTAGGATCTACGTAGAAAGACAAGGATGCCTCAAAAGAGTCCTGATTTACGGTCCTACAGTGAAACGCAGCCTAAGGACAAGAAGAAGACCAATGCGGTGCCCTTTATGTTAATGGATACATTAACATAAACCCAAAGGCCCTTTTCAGGGCCAGCCATATTTCTCGAAAAGAGAATGACTTTATTCAATTGCCTACCCCTTTTTTAAATTTAAATTTAAATTTAAATTTAAAAAAAATTAACAAAAAAAAAATCCCATGTTCAATTCCCCTTGAGGCTAGAGTGGCCCAGGGTTTTTTCTCCATGTTCAATTCCCCTTGAGGCTAGAGTAGCCCAAGACTGTTTCCCATGTTAAATTGCCCTTGAGGCTAGAGTGGCCCACGATTTTTCTCCATGTTAATTTTCCATTGAGGCTAGAGTGGCCCAGGGGTCTCTGTAATGCTAATTCCCATTGAGGCTAGGGTGGCCCCATTCACTACTACTGGCAAAGAGGTTGCGAATATTTTGGATGATGTGTGTTACAGTTTGACCTGCAGGTGGAAGGAGTAGTAAAATATATCAGCTGACAGTTATCTACATACTTATGTCCACATCTACTTTAACTAGAGATAGATAAGCAAAATATTATCATGAAATTTATACAGTATAAAAACTTGTAATAAAACCGAATTTTCTAAAATACTTACCCATAAAAAAAACAATTTTGAACAAAGTCCCTTTGTTCTTGTTATCAAAGGTATTTAAAACAGACCCATTCGAAGTAACCGATACTTTTCATACCATCTTGTGCCATCCATACTTGCCCTGGGTAGTCATGTGTAATCGTAATTGGACACCGCGTCAGATTTGTATATTGATTGTGTCTTGGTAAATAAGAGTATCATATTCGATATGAAATTGGGTGTCGTGATCACAATGGTTTCACCAGACCATTCACAATTGCTTATTTTCAATTCAAATATTTCTCCATAGATTATGTTGTAGCGAAATTTATGTCCTATTCAAACGCCATTGTGGTTAGGCAGATGTTAAATGATACGATATTATACCGAACATGAGTTATGGTGGGAATAAAACCAGGCATATCTTGATGTCTAAATTTATTATATGCATATCGTCTTCTCCTTTGACCTTACTGATGAATGCTGACAGGATCCAACCAGTAATGGCCATTCTCCTTTGACCGTATTGATGAATGCTGACAGGATCCAACCAGTAATGGCCGTTCTCCTTGCCGACATTGTATTGTCAAATATTTGTTTTTATATCAGCAAATATGATCTGTGTGTGTGTGCGCGCTTGCTGATTTTGGAAATTGTATTCCAGTACTTACACTATATTTGCTTTCCACGTTTTTATTGATTTCCTTGAATCTAAAAAGAAGTTGAACATTTATTGCTTTTGATAAATGCGTTTGATAACGTTTGGAGGTTTGGATTTTGGGACAACCCACTGTCTCAAGGATTTGATGGACTTCGTCAAGAGGAAAATCATTCACCGATAGTATTGTTTCTTTTTATTTCTTTCTTTTTTTTAGTTTGAATGAGTTAGACCGGTTTCACAAGGATAGATAATGTGATGCAGTTAAATGAGATGTTTATATTTTATGTTGAGTCAGCAGCTTTTATGTTGAGTCAGCAGCTGCTTTGTTTTAATAGTGCACACTATCAGCTTTATTGTAACGGTGCTGGTGGTGGTGGTGGTGTTGTGAGGTTGTACCTTCTTACAAGGTGTCCGCTTTATTTGGCTATCGTTATCTAGAGGATGATCGCCCTCTGTAGTGTTGCCTGGGTCGAACAAATATTAAAATAAAGTGTGCATCTTAAAGACGGAATAAACAGAGATCTGAGCAGATATATAGAACAGAATGACACGACATAAAAACCAACAATTTAATCAATTACATAAACAACTGCGATAATACATTAATTTAGGAAGAGACACTTCCCTTTGCAATAAATCACTCAACGAATTTCAAACACAAATATATTCAAATAATAGCAGATCTGTTTTAAATGATAGAATTGGTTCATCATAGAATTGAAGTCATTGCCTTGTACAACTTCATAACTTGCTTATTCCAGTCCACTCCAACTTCACTGTGGTTGTTCCTCTAGGTCCTTTCGCTTTTTCCCTTCTCCAACCTCCTTACTATCTCGCCTCCTTTCGGTCCTCAAACTTTGTGTGTGTAGGTGGATACGTAAGTACGTTGGTACGTAGATACTTGGATCAGTAGGTACGTGGATACGTCGGTGGAGCTATTTCCCCTTTCAAAAAAACAAACAGAGAAGCAACCTAAATCTTCTGTCAGATATCCTACTGGCAATACATCATTACTCCCCTCTCTTTATGTCAGATATCGTTCTATCGGAATTCAAACAGATACCAAAGGCTATCTGGTCAAGCTAAATATGGCAGACCATATACAAACATAGTTTCATAAGATTAAGGTACTTCCGCATGGCTATTTTATCACTGATTCCCATTAACATTACACGAGACATAACAGTTCCGTTCTCGTCTCAATTATACAAATGAATGAATGAAATTCATTACATAGCTCTACTAAGTTATTTTCATTTACATGGCTTAACTAAGTTATTTTCAGCGAATACGCACATTCGAGTCTTTAGCATACATGAAGTAATCTAAGATCAGTGAATTCGAATGGATTCTCGTAATTTATATCAACTGAAGTAATGCATGAAATCTCAGAATGCCCAATTCCTATACAAACAAGATGACAAATTCAACAATTCGTCAAACTTATGTAAAGACGATCATTGTATGAATTCAGATAGATGAACACAAACACAGTTATACTCATATCAAAAGAACTGATCTACGAATTTAAACAAATAAATTCATGCAAATATAAGCAAATAAATTCAAGCAAATAATTATATTGGTATCAACGAATTACATGAGCTTGACGCAAATACATTGTGCTTTCAAGCTTTGTTCGATTCTACCGCCGAATTGTGTCCGTCGACTTTTCAGACATCTGGTCCCTCGGATAAATGTTTTACGAGAGAATTTCTTCCAAATTCAATCTCGGAGTCTCCTAGATTTTTACTCTTGCAGGAAAATGCAGACTGACTAGATTTTTCTATGAGGGCAATTTAAACCCAAGAAATTCCGTGTGGGAACCACGTCCCTTATTTAGCGTAACGAATCAGGATTAAATATATATACCGCCTTTTATAACTATGCACCAGAATTGCGGTCAGTCTGACCTCTAAATTTCCAAATAACTGACTCTGGTCAATTTCAAGTCTGACATTTTCGATAAAAAGATCGAAGTTAACTTTCCCTTTTCTAGTCGTCTGACCGTTAAATAAACGAAGGCTTAATTATTAATCACTTCCTCTCCAGACATAGACGTTATAAATCATTGCAGTTTAGCGATTTAACAAGCACCTGTCCCCATAAATCTAATAAATTGTTCTCTGGCCCAAATTATAGTGCTCCTTACAGAAATTTGCATCCTTACATTTATGTTACACTAAATGCAAATGAAATGAAGGTATTAATTTTCGGAAGTAAAGTTAGAGCTAAAGTCAAATTTGATTTGGATAAAACATCTTTGGAAGTAGTTGATTCACATGAGTATTTAGCTATTTTTTTAACCTGGTATTTTCCTTAATGCTCAGAAACTTAATGTCGAAAATGTAAACCAGAGCAACGAGCTTAATAATGAATATTTGTGAGAAGAATTGTTTATTTTTATCTTAACATCTGAAGTGGAGTCATTCTGTTAGTTGTGTTCAGTTTTAACTTCAGATGATTTATTTATTTATTTATTTCATTGGAATTACAAAGTGATCATTATTCCTTTTGGATCATATCACAATTTTGGGATTATAGTGAATTCATTTAGAGACATAATATCACTGTCATACTAGTGTGTGTAAAGTTTTGTACCAAACGTCCTGTAATATACACACTTAATATACACACTCACGGCGACTGGGATTTTTTAAAAAGCAAAAGAACGTACCAAGAATAGGGGAGATAAAGCTTAATAAAGTTTGCCTGCTCCAGCGGAACACATATATAAACAACAACCCACTCATCTCTTTATTGGTCCATCTAATGGACAACCCACGCATTTCTGTATTGGTCCATCTAATGGACAACCCACGCACTTCTGTATTGGTCCGTCAAAAGGACAACCCATGCATTTCTGTATTGGTCCATGTAAAGGACAACCCACACATTTCTGTATTGGTCCATCTAATGGACAACCCACGCAATTCTTTATTGGTCCATCTAATGGACAACCCACACAATTCTTTATTGGTCCATCTAATGGACAACCCACACATTTCTGTATTGGTCCATCTAATGGACAACCCACACATTTCTGTATTGGTCCATCTAATGGACAACCCATGCAATTCTTTGTTGGTCCATCTAAAGGACAACCCACTAAATTCTTTATTGGTCCGTCTAAAGGACAACCCACACATCTCTTTATTGGTCCATCTAATGGACAAGCCACGCATCTCTTTATTGGTCCATCTAATGGACAACCCACGCATTTCTGTATTGGTCCATCTAATGAACAACCCAAGTATCTCTTTATTGGTCCATCTAATGAACAACCCAGGCATTTCTGTATTGGTCCATCTAATGGGCAACCCACACATTTCTGTATTGGTCCATATAATGGACAACCCACGCAATTCTTTATTGGTCCATCTAATGGACAACCCACGCAATTCTTTATTGGTCCATCTAAAGGACAACCCATGCATTTCTGTATTGGTCCATCTAATGGACAACCTACGCATCTCTTTATTGGTCCATCTAATGGACAACCCACACATTTCTGTATTGGTTCATCTAATGGACAACCCACGAATCTCTTTATTGGTCCATCTAAAGGAAAACCCACGCATTTCTGTATTGGTCCATATAATGGACAACCCACGCTTCTCTTTATTCGTCCATATAAAGGACAACCCACACATTTCTGTATTGGTCTATCTAATGGACAACCAACACATTTCTGTATTGGTCCATCTAAAGACAACGCACGCAATTCTGTATTGGTCCATCTAAAGGACAACCCATGCATCTCTTTATTGGTCCATCTAATGGACAACCCACGCATTTCTGTATTGGTCCATCTAATGGACAACCCACGAAACTCTTTATTGGTCCATCTAAAGGAAAACCCACGCATTTCTGTATTGGTCCATCTAATGGACAACCCACTCATCTCTTTATTGGTCCATCTAAAGGACAACTCACGCATTTCTGTATTGGTCCATCTAATGGACAACCAACACATTTCTGTATTGGTCCATCTAAAGACAACCCACACATTTCTGTATTGGTCCATCTAAAGGACAACCCACGCATCTCTTTATTGGTCCATCTAATGGACAACCCACGCATTCCTGTATTGGTCCATCTAAAGGACAACCCACGCATCGCTTTATTGGTCCATCTAAATGACAACACACGCAATTCTTTATTGGTCCGTTTAAAGGACAACCCGCGCAATTCTTTATTGGTCCATCTAATGGACAACCCACGCAATTCTTTATTGGTCCATCTAATGGACAACCCACGCAATTCTTTATTGGTCCATCTAAAGGACAACCCACGCAATTTTTTATTGGTCCATCTAATGGACAACCCACGCAATTCTTTATTGGTCCATCTAATGGACAACCCATGCATTTCTGTATTGGTCCATCTAATGGACAACCTACGCATCTCTTTATTGGTCCATCTAATGGACAACCCACACATTTCTGTATTGGTTCATCTAATGGACAACCCACGAATCTCTTTATTGGTCAATCTAAAGGAAAACCCACGCATTTCTGTATTGGTCCATATAATGGACAACCCACGCTTCTCTTTATTCGTCCATATAAAGGACAACCCACACATTTCTGTATTGGTCCAACTAATGGACAACCCACGCAATTCTGTATTGGTCCATCCAAAGGACAACCCACGCATCTCTTTATTGGTCCATCTAATGAACAACCCACGCATTTCTGTATTGGTCCATCTAATGGACAACCCACTCATCTCTTTATTGGTCCATCTAAAGGACAACTCACGCATTTCTGTATTGGTCCATCTAATGGACAACCAACACATTTCTGTATTGGTCCATCTAAAGACAACCCACACATTTCTGTATTGGTCCATCTAAAGGACAACCCACGCAATTCTTTATTGGTCCATCTAATGGACAACCCACGCAATTCCTTATTGGTCCATCTAAAGGACAACCCACGCATCGCTTTATTGGTCCATCTAAATGACAACACACGCAATTCTTTATTGGTCCGTTTAAAGGACAACCCGCGCAATTCTTTATTGGTCCATCTAATGGACAACCCACGCATCTCTTTATTGGTCCATCTAAAGGACAACCCGCGCATCTCTTTATTGGTCCATCTAATGGACAACCCACGCATTTCTGTATTGGTCCATCTAATGGACAACCCACGCATCTCTTTATTGGTCCATCTAAAGGACAACCCAAGCATCTCTTTATTTGTCCATCTAAAGGACAACCCGCGCAATTCTTTATTGGTCCATCGAATGCACAACCCACGCAATCCTTTATTGGTCCATCCAATGGACAACCCACACATTTCTGTATTGGTCCATCTAATGGACAACCCACGCAATTCTTTATTGGTCCATCTAAAGGACAACCCACGCAATTCTTTATTAGTCCAACTAAAGGACAACCCGCGTAATTCCTTACTGGTCCATCTAAAAGGCAACCCACGCATTTCTTTATTGGTCCATCTAAAGGACAACCCACGCAATTCTTTATTGGTCTATCTAATGGAAAACCCACACATTTCTGTATTGGTCCATCTAATGGACAACCCATGCAATTCTGTATTGGTCCATCTAATGGACAATCCACGTATTTCTGTATTGGTCCATCTAAAGGACAGCCCATGCATTTCTGTATTGGTCCATCTAATGGACAACCCATGCATTTCGTTATTGGTCCATCTAATGGACAACCCATGCATTTCTATAGTGGTCCATCTAATGGACAACACACGCATTTCTGTAGTGGTACATCTAACGAACAACCCATGCATTTCTGTAGTGGTACATCTAACGGACAACCAAATAATATTTTTATTGGACCACCTCGTTATTGGTCCATCTAAACTACTGATGTAATTTTCAAACAATCTTCAGTGGACGAAAACCAAAATAAATCGTTCAGATTTTATCCAAACTCTTATCGATGTGTTTTGCCATCGTGTATTATGTCCTGACAGCATAAATGAAGTGTATTGCAGCATCATGAATCTGTGGTTTTAAAATAAGTCATTGAAAAGTGCGAGAAGCAACATGCTTTGTAAAGTTCAACAAATAATTTATTTTCCCAGAATACAAAGTGAAATAATGTAGAAAGAACTGATGTTATTGCGAAGTAAATCCAAACTAATCCCTTTTTGAAATTTCACTCTAAATCCAAGTCTCTATTTCCAAGAATGTTAATTCTGAGATGAGCACCTTGTATTTCCAGTGAATAAATAATTTAAATAAATAAATTCCGGCCCAAACGAATTACTGGACACAACAATAATACAACTGATTCTGCTAAGTCTTAGAGCATGAATAAACAACTTCTAGAAAAACAAGATTATATAGTCCTTTACTGACCTCAGGTCACAATAAGCATTTTCTAAAAATATATTTCCAAACAATTATCTAATGGAAAAATACCAACTAGGAGGCTCCGAATGTTTACAAGATAAAGAAAAGTCTTAGTTATAATTAGAAGTCTATTAGTAAAATTATAATATAAAATCAAGTAAACATCAGACCCGGCATTCCATGGGAAATTTCCAAAGTTCTAGATTCAGATTGAGATAAACATGTTGTTTACGAAACCAAAATCAATGATTCAGGTCAAGTGGAAAATGAACTTGAGTTTGGACAAGGTTAAGTCCAACATACAATTTACCATAGCATATAATGAAATTGATAAATAAATAAAACTAACAAAACAATGCAAAACCAACTATAACAGTAGTCTCTAAGGCGGAGGAAACGAAAACCCAACATAACGTCTTACAATGTATAACATGACATTCGAGGGATCGAACTCAATATATCAAAGTGCAAAGCAGGTGCTTTACTACTCCACTACCCGTAAGCTTTCCACCCAAGCAACTATAGTTTATAATGTATGTCTCTAATTAGTTAATGTTTATACACTTGACGCAATTTTGCCTCGAATAGTCTCCCCTTAGTTTGTACAGATAACTGACAGAATAAGCTTTAAAATTAGTTTTAAAAATAAACATACAATACGATTTTTCATTTTACCTGGATACTTTATTTCGGTTATAGTTTTTCGGAATCATGCGGTAGTCGTTTGCACTATGTGCCCCATTGGTGCCCATGAAGTTGATATACATTTCTAATATCACTTGTAAACATATGCATATTCTTTCCAACCTCACTCTCCAGCAGGCAGATTTAATTGAACATTACATTTAATTTAATACGAAGTGGTGTGGATCGGTGACATGATTGTTCAATTTAGAACTATTTAATCACGCAACGTATTTGTGCCGCAACACTGCGCGACCAGAGAGAATTACTGAAGCGAAAGAATGCGTAGAGCTACGGCAAAAGATATAGTCCCCTGTTCGGTCTGGTCGGTGGAAGAGTATTAACAACCATGTAAAATCGTGACGTTATATTTTTCACCTCCCTGTATATGTGTCTTTCTGCCAAGTTAATTGTTTACGCTTGTTTGCATTAATTACCATGTATACAAATAAATATGCCACAGCTTGGTCTGAGGTTATCAAGTGCAAAGAAACTTTATTTAAAATTTCACTCACGCATTTTATTAATTTAGACTAAATGCTGAGCCGAATTGTAAACAATGAAAGATCACTTGTCATTTTAATACTTGCATTCTTCATAAACTTCAGAAAAAGGAGAGAGAGAGAGAGAGAGAGAGAGAGAGCGTGCGTATGGTGAGAGAGCGTGCGTACGGCATATAATAGAAGTACGCAACATGCCTAATGCCGCAGCTATTGAATTTTTCTTGATTACTTAGATTTTAGATGAAAGGTAACGTGCAGACTTTAGGAATACCGACTTTGAGAAATTGCCAAAGATTGGTAAGAAGAAGAACAACAACAACAAAAAACAACAAAAAAAAGACAGTTAATCGAGTGGGTAACAACAATTTGTGCATCAGCAATGGTACGGTTTTTCTGGAATTCCAAATAATCATTGGGATGGCAGCAAACAACATTACTCTTTATCCGCCATATTATTCGTATTGACCCAGAACACAATTCATTTTACTACACATTCTCTACATTTGTTTCTCAGTACTGAATTTTCCACTGTGTGACAATCAATACAAATCATATGTTAATCTAAAATACCTTCCAAGATTACTTCACGGGAAAGTTCTCGTCAAAGGTTCACCGGCATTTTTTTGAAAGGCTGGACCGTAAACAAACCAGCGGGCAATGGAACACAGATTTCACTTCCGGATAATCACCAAGACCTTATTACTCACTGTACACTGTAGCAGAAACACACACAGACAACCACACCATAAGCTCATATTCTAAATAATAAACAATAGCCTTTAAATCCATACCAAGAAAGCCTAAATCTAACTCTTGTATCACAACCAAAAGGAGACAGGAAAAAATGCTCTAAAAATATACCGAGACTACATTCCAGAATTACTAATTATGATCTGATTCCATGTGTGACGACCCCACCCCCTCCCCCATGCACATGTCCGCACGCAAAAAGCAAAATTTATTAAAAATTAACTTTACCCTCATTTAATTGTATCCTAATGAAGTGCGCGTTGTGCAGCAATGCTATTTAGTCAGTTTTTCTTGCGTCTCTCTCTAAGTTTCGTATCAAAAGTCCAATGTGGTACTGCACTTCGGATAAATTGATCTTAAAAGATGAAAAGTTTCATTGCTTCTTAAGCTTTCTATGATTTATTTAAGAGTGAAAAACAGTAAACGCCATTTTCAGAAAGGGCCTGTGTACATTAAAATGCATGTACATGTTTTTCTGCATGCAATGCATGGAACTTCTTTTGTCATAATTGCTTACCGTGACAAACCAGCCTCGATTTCACTTCAGTTCTCGTTATTTATCCTTAAAATTTAGATTTTGCATTATTACGGTTATGGTCCTTCGGCAATATCAATATTGGTGTCATAGACAGAGATAGACGAAAGTGTATTTGTAATTTAACACAGGAAATTTTTTAATTTTTGAAAAGATAATCCTGAAAATTCCTTTAGAGACTAGGCTTGACTACTTAAAAAAAATTCAAGATTTTATGACAAGGGTTTTATTAGGGATGGACGGGTAGGAAAATGTTGCCGGATACCCGGCGGGGTAGGTTTTTAGCTGGTCGAGTTTCTCCACTTTCATTTTTCCAGTTTCCCCATCCCCATCCCTCACTCCCATATTAGTAAGTCATTAAACAATGTTGCTTTTTATTATTATTACTGCCGGGTAAGGTGTGTGTGTGGGTGGACTAGGCAAGATTAAAATTTTTATCTTACGGGCATTTCCGGATAATGCAACACCCGGCCTCGTCGGGGGGGGGGGGGGGGGCGGGTACCCATCCATCCCTAATTTTAATTTCTTATGTCTGCTGAATGTTCTGTTAACAAGAAAACGTTGTTACGAGGCAAGCAAGAAGAAGGATATTCAAAAGTCTCGACTTGAGGAAGAAATTGTGAAGATGTTTAGTGAAGCGGGTCCCTTGACATCCATGTTAAGCTAACCCTTTTAAAAACAGTAGAATGAAACAAAGTAATAAAATACATATGTTTAGCAACGATCACAAGTTGTCTGTACTCTAAGAAAATCGAGGTGTCGAT
>CM068830.1:82147141-82217141 GCA_028554795.2 Sinohyriopsis cumingii | reverse complement strand
TGCTGAGCGCCTAACGAGATAGCTGTCAGTGCCGTTTCTTTTATGTATTTGGTATGACTCTGCCGGGGTTCGAACCCGCGGCATCCCGCCGTCAGTGTGTACTATATTAGAAACTACTTTTGATCTCGACTTAACGGAAAAGACAGAAAATGTTCCGATTGGTATACCGTGTCACACTATGCATATCAGCGGCTATTTTGTGGTAACATAAGTTGTGCACTGCGCCAGAGGCAAATAACCAAACCCATCAAACTTGTGTATGGACAATTTTGTCATGACATATTACCGGCATCCAATCAATCAAACACCTCCTCTATCTGACACATCTGAGCAGGTGATTGACTAAGTTTTTATTCTTTTAGAAATTTGTGTCTAGTAGCGAAGAAAAGTCTTCTGGCCTAATATTTTTTTTTCTTAAAACTAACTATTATAACCAATAACATGTTGAAATTTATTCCAAAGATTTTCCAAGATTCATTTTGAGAAATTCGATGATGATCAAATTGGATAGTTATGAAGCAAGATGAAGGATTGGACAGGAGTGAACCAAATGCTTTCCCCTACTGGAACCGAGTGTCAATCCTTTTGCTATGCTCACGATTTTTGAGAAAATAAATCATATTTCTATCGATTTTTATCGAGAAATTGGTAAATTCGATGATGACCAAATTGGATAGTTATGAAGCAAGATGAAGGATTGGACAGGAGTGAACCAAATGCTTTCCCCTTTCGTTTCGTCTGTCAGTGGATTAAAGACATGACGATTGCTATGCTCACGATTTTTGAGAAAATAAATCATATTTCTATCGATTTCATACAGGTATATCTCGATGAAAGGTGGTTAATGTTTGCTGGGCCAGTTAGTAAGAGGCTACTAAATTCCAACTTTTCGATAGGGAATGGAGGAAATTCGGACAAGGAACCATGATATAACAAACTGGTTCTTTTTTTCTTTTTTCTTTTTACCTTTCTGAAATATGCTTTTAGTCTGAGATAGAATATTTATGGCAGGATCCATGTAGTCGTATAATAACACCGGAACATCGCTTAGCTGTTTTCGTGAAATCGAGAAATGGCCTCGGATGGAATTGGTAAGTTCGACATAGGTAAATTGGTAAATTTTGAAATTGGTAAATTCGATGATGACCAAATTGGATAGTTATGAAGCAAGATGAAGGATTGGACAGGAGTGAACCAAATGCTTTCCCCTTTCGTTTCGTCTGTCAGAGGATTAAAGACATTTCCCTATCGAAAAGCCTCTTACTAACTGGCCCAGCAAACATTAACCACCTTTCATCGAGATATATCTGCATGAAATCGAAAGAAATATGATTTATTTTCTCAAAAATCGTGAGCATAGCAATCGTCATGTCTTTAATCCACTGACAGACAAAACGAAAGTACGTCGTTCCTGAAATTTGACCTGGATCTGTCCATTGCATTCCGAGTCTCATGACTATACATATCTCGCAACCTACATGTCAGTGATATCAGATGTCATATAGTCACGTGATATCGACAATAAACAAATTTCCAAAGTTATTGTACATAGAATTTGGATATATTATATACGTCACCTAATGTTTGAAATTAATATAATGCACACTTAATTCTCAACATATTTATTCTGAGAACAAGAGCAGGGCGGAGAAAACTATTTTGAAGAAGTACCGAGCTCATGTCAGCAATGCTTTTGTTGGTGTCACGTGACTACTACATTGACATGTGCTGTCTGCGTAGTGAATCTGGTTTTCTTCAAATTGCTGCAACATTTACAGATTTTCGGTCGTTGTTTCACAAAAAAATATTTTGAGAAGTTTGGGTTTTTAATTTTTATATAAAAATTACGTGAATTTATTTATGTGTTCAATTTGTTTTCCTTCAGCAACACTATAAATGGTTTATTCTTGATGTCACGTGACTGTATGACCTCTGACGTCATTGACATGTAGGTTGCGAAAGTTGTATAGTCACGTGACTAGGAATGCAAATAGCCAGATTCAGGTCAAATTTCAGCAATGATGTACTTTCAACTCGTCTGGCAGCTGATTAAAGGCATAACGATTGCTATGATCGCAAATTTTGAGAAAATAAATCATATTCCTATCAATTTCATGCAGGTATATATCGACGAAAGGTCGTTCAAATTTGCTGGGCCGGCTAGTAAGCGGCTACCCCATGCCGACACCAAATGGTGTCGGCAAAACTTTTTGATAGGGAATGAACTCTGACCCTACAACCCAACATAAATGGCCAAATATCAAAAACGGGGTGGCAAAGGTCAGAGGAAGCTCGGACTAAGTGATTCCAGGGCAAGCCCGACCATATAGGCGAATTAGGCTGTCGCCTAGGGCACCAAGCTATACACACAGGGGCTTGTATCTTTGCTTAAAATTGACCTGTCATACATATACTATGTAACAACTACAAGGGAAGACACTGCCTGAATGGAAGACTACCTTCTCATTGGCCGACTGAAAATAAGTTATAAATAATATAAATAAACACAGGACGTCATTTTCTTTTAACCAATGAGAGAACTGTATTCCATTTAGCGCTTTGTTCTTGCATATTAAGAGGATGCGATCAGGGCCATGTCGAGCAGTACTGTGGGAAAATGATTTGGCATTCCTCAAAGGTATGATATTAAGTCCAACTTTTGCTAGGAATACACAGTGAAACGTCTGAGCTAAATATCGGTACCAAAATTATTAGCTGCGCAAAGCGTAGCTTGAAATAGCAGCGTTTATTCTTAAATATGTCGCGCGAGCAAGGAGAGAAGTGTCCTCCCTTGTAGTTATTATACAGTACATATATGACAGGTCAATTTTAAGCAACGATACGAGCCCATGTGGCTTTACAGGGCGCCAAATTAGACGGAAGCGAATTTTTACTCTATAAAGGGACGCCAAAGTCATAGTTTACCTAAGGCGCCAAAACTCTTTAGCCCGCCTTCGGCTGCAACTGGGTTGTTCAGATGCGTTGTAATGTGACGTCTGCTACATGCTACCGTGTAACATAGCAAGCATTGTGCTCCAACGCCGCAAATCCCGGAACATTTCCTTCAACGCATTTGGCAAAATATTTCGATTCTGCACTAAAGCCCTTGTGCAGAATCAAAACTAGGAGTGATGCACTTATTGAAACTTGCTATTTCCTCCATCGTCGCAATCCATAGACAAAAAAATCCCGTTACGCTCAATTTTTACCCATGGTTATTTAAGATAAGATTTCATCGTTTATCAGAAATATACATAAACAAAAAATAGGTCATCTAAGTGCTAACGAAATAATCTGCTCAATGAAAACCGCTCTGGTGGCCCAGTAGTTCTAGCGTCCGCATCAGATGCGGGGGGTCGCGGGTTCGAACCCCGGCAGAGTTATACCAAAGACTTATAAAAACGTTACTTACAGCTTCCTCGCTAAGCGCTCAGCAGTAAGAGATTAGTGTTAGGACTCGTCAGCCTGGTGTCAGGATAATGTGACTGGGTGAGACATCATGCTACATGTCTACGGCATGATGCCCCAGTGCTTGACATCACTATAAACTGCCACACTGCAAACATCGTAGCAATATGACTGGGGGCCCCGAGTGGCCGAGCGGTCTAAAGCGCTCTCCGTTACGGATCACTGACATCTCACCTCTCTCTCTGCCTGGGTTCGAGTCTTAGATTCGGCCAATGTTGGTATGTGAGAAAGCTTTCCAGTAGCTTCTTGTGTGTCGGTGGTTCTTTCCGGGGTTTTCCCGGGTTCTTCCTCCACCATTAATACTCACCGCCATATATAGCCTATCGTGTGCTGAAAAATGGCGTTAAACCCCACAACAATAACAGCAATATGACTGAATTTTTTTAAAGCTACGCTAAAACTCCAAGTCACTCTCCCATCACTCTGATACATGAAAGAAAGTGGCTTCTTATCGATCGACAAGTGGCTGTAAAAGAATATAATTAATATATCGCGAGCAGCCATGTGTGAAAAAAGAGCGTGGATGATATACTAGCAGAGGCGCCCGCTGTTTTTTTTTTTGTTTTTTTTTTTGTTTTTTTTGGGGGGGGGCAAACTTTTGGTGGTAAGCTATTTATATGTTTGAGGTGAAATCCCGGGGGACGGCAGGGCAATAGCTCCCTCCCGCTTGACCCTGTGTGCGGGCGCTATATACACGAGCAAGTAACTTGCAGCGATAGGTGTATCTCTCGTCCTACAATGTAAGACATAGCACACTTTGTTTTTGTTTTAGTGCTATGTCTTACTATCCAAATAAAGGCCTTGTATAGTGTGTTCCGATGCCGTTGACATCGGAATGAGTAATCAAAGTTTCAGGAACATCCCACACACTTAGCAGCCTATATCAACACTCTTCCACTAATTTATGTGCAATTAATATACTTACTGTGCTATCTTTATCCTGGCGAAATGAAATTATGATACTAGCAAATGGAGGCATTTTCACATTCCGTTGACATGCATCTGAATTTCTTGCAATGCGACGGTAGTCGAGGTATGCCGAAGTAAGTTCAAATAGGTTCATGTTGGAGATATATTTCTTGAACGAAACTAATCATTCCTTACAGTTCCTATAGGCATAATATAATTTTATTCGTTTGGTTAAAGAATAATATTTTAAATTAACCCGATTTAGGCACTCCCGGCTTTCATCACTTTCCAGCCAACTGAAATGTAGGCCAACGAAACTTGAAAACAGGTCCATATTGTTTTGTGAGAATTTGAATTTATTAGAGAAAAGACATCAGAGTAAGTAAAGTCTGGCTAAAACATGACTTTACTTTGTTGAAAAGCGTCGTTATTTTAGTTGTCAGTTGTGTGAAATATTCCTCAAAATTTGACTTTCATAACGATGTTAGTCTATATCAAAACACGCTACACAACGCCGTTTATTAGGCTGTAAGACCTTGACGTCCACAACATAAATATCAGTGTCGAGGCCTTACATGTAGGACTAGGTTTATCCCCAGGTGGAATTTTTACCACCAAGGGAGGCAACCCACAGAAAGGCGTGTGATAACGTTCAAAAATTAGAGATTTGATTGGTCACAGATGGCAGATCCGGATCAAAGCAGTTTGCAGTTTCGTAAAACTAGGGCAGTAATTACCATATACTTTAAGTAGTTTCCAACGTAGTCTGACACGTCGTCCGTCAAATTTGTTTATGGCACAACTAATGCCTAACGTTATATTTGTTTTGATTCCGATTTATCAGACTAGCTGGTGCTGTAAGTGATAACGGATGCACTTTCTTGTTCATTTAAAGTGGCGAAAATCGGCAAAAGTTTCAACAAGTTAAAAACTTTGTACAAAAATATATGATCAGCTGTACCACACCGATGTAAGACAATGCTTACTCTAAATTCTCTGACAACCCAGAAAATGGAGAGAAACTGGTTATATGGACTTTGAAAGAGTCATCAAAAAGATAATAGCACACAAACACACGTGCACGCTTATTTACGGAATGGGTTCGATTCAGGCTGAGAAAGATTTATAATTCACTAACCTGTTAGATTACACACACACACACACACACACACACACACACACACACACATATATGTATGTATTCTTTGTAATGTAAGTTATACAAGCAAATTATAGCTATAATGAAATGGCAATTAAGTAAATAGTTAAGTTCTTTTTTCTTAACGTTTTCTTTACAAATGTTGTTCCACACCCTTTAGTCGCTTTCTCTTTTTTTAATAGCACAAGTGTACACAACATCTTTTTTAATACGCAATTTAGGAAACTCTTTCTGGTAGAATTCCACCTCTGACAAAGATAATATATATGCTGAATGTCGGTCGTTTTGAGCCAAAGCAAATGGAATTAAGTATTTTAAGTATATATACGGTAAATAATCAAAGCGGAAAATCGAATACGCCTAATCTACATCGGAAATTATTTAAATTAACCCCTTAATACTGGAAAGTCACGTTTCTACAAAATATGTCGTCATATTTTGTTACAACAGTCGGATATCAAATGCATCTTGTTTCAAAATAGCCACCGTTAATGGCATATGTCAAGGAGTACAGGTCCTACTTTATATGTACTTGCGGCGTAAAATTGTTATCTGGTAACAATTTTATTTTATATGGTTATGAAAATTTATAAATTAATTTCAGTACAAATGAATTGTCAGTGTAATGAATGATTGAAAAATAAATATGAAACATTCAGACGAAAGTCGTCTGCTTCATCAATAAAAACGTGCCACGTCAGCATCATGACCGGTAATGTAATCAAAAAGGAACTTAGATTGGTACAGTGATTTGTGAACTCTAGTAAACACACTCTCTCTCTCTCTCTCTCTCTCTCTCTCATATGAGGTATACAAACGAACGTGTGTGTGTCAATAGTATTATAGTGTGAGAGCACTTGTAAGGTTTTAAAATAAATTCGATGGCATTGTGTTCAGAAAAAGAAGTTTATAGAACACGGATGGGGTGTGGGTGGGTAAGTCGAATTATTTTGCTGTACCGGTCATTTATACGAGAACACTTCCGGAATATTTACATATTTGTCAAAAGACATCAAATATTAGTGACGTTAGGCAAGGAGGTAGGTGTGTGTGTGTGTGTGTGTGTGTGTGTGTGTGTGTGTGTGTGATTTGGATTTTAACATAGCCTTAAAAAAAAAATCAGTCATATCGCTACGATGTCTGTAGTGTGAGTTTATAATGATGTCTAGCACTATGGAATCACGCCGCAGACATGTAGCATCACGTTCCACGCAGTCAGAATATTTTGACATCAGGCCGACCAGTCCTAACACCAACTTCTTTATGCTGAGCACCTAGCTAGGCAGCTGTTAGTACCATTTTTATGTTTTTTGGTATGATTCGGCAGTGTTCTAGTCCGCTACCTCCCGCATCTGAGGCGGATGCTATAACAAAGATAAGGAGGTTTTTCGATCGTTGTGGTGATGGTGTTGGGTCGAATTTATTTTTCGGTACCGGCTTTTTATATAAGAGTGCGAGTATGACGATTCATAACGACTCTTGAACCTTCTGTGCAAAGAGAACCACCGAGTAAATAAGACTGCAAGAGCCATCCTGTATTAAACCAGATGAAACGAGAATGCGAGAACACTCCTGTATTATGTAAAACATAATTTAATGTATTTCCAAGTCCGCATTAAATTCTATGAGTAGAAACGAAAATTAATTAATGTATGTTTTCTTCTTTAGTACTAATAACACGGAAGCATGTTGTGATAGACTGAACAGCTTTTAAATAGATACTAGAATCATTAATATATTTAATATAAAAACAACAATCTGGGTAGGAAGTGATGGCGTGTATTTGTGTACAAATTTGGATGGTATGACAGCATGGTCAAATGTAACTGTGTTTCCCTAAAAAATAAAAATGTGCATCTTTTTGTTTCAAACATAACACAGATCCTTAAGGTTTAAGAAAATATGAAGATTTGCTGATTGCATTCAGTCATTAGAACATCGATATAAGGTACGAAGAATGCTTAAGCTGCTTATTTGACGTATTCAAGCGTGTATTCAGCTAAATGTACAATGCAATTCGAAGATTGCGTAAACTTTACGAGATCGATCTACTAAGATTCAACAAAAACAGAATTTATCGATAACTCTGTAAAAAACCGATAACTCTGTATACTTTTTCAGTTTGGAAATCAATATTAGGTCAAGCTTTACCTTTCCTTAATTTATGTCATACTTTGTTTTTCAACGTACCCTAGACCGACTGGAGCTATTATAAACAAAAAATCGTCAGGTGATTAAAGGGCGTCTAATACCTTGCATCATCAACACTGTCAAGGTCACATTTACCAAGAACACTTGCAGATTTTGGAAACACATCGACGACACGAAACAAATACTTGTTAACTCGACTGTTCTGATCCTAGTGAGGAACATAAGTCAAGTTGACATGCCATCGGTGGTCAGTTTCTCCTATTCTTGTTCTGACTTCTTGGAAATTTATTTCGAATGGGTTTGTGTAATGTGTACATCGATTGTTCGTGCAAACATCGTGGAGTTTTATTTTTAATTTTATTTTCTCCGCACGATACAATTTTGAATTGATAATTGCCAGCAGCATGCTAGACAAAGCGTGTCCACGCTGTTCAAGTCCACCAGTGTTCGATGCTCATGGGTTGTTGTAACTAAGGTGGACATAGATTGCGATGCTTTACGTGTCCTTTGAAAGCAATAGTACTGGACTAGGATACGTCCTCAGTAGTGAAGTGGGATACCCTACGGACAATGGAAATTCCAGTCAAAACACCCCTGGGACACTCTACGGACAATGGAAATTTAACATGGCGAAAAATCGTGGGACACTCTACGGACAAGGGGAATTAACATGGGAATAAATCGTGGGACACTCTACGGACAAGGGGAATTTAACATGGGAATAAATCGTGGGACACTCTACGGACAAGGGGAATTTAACATGGGATTTTTTTTTTAAAAAAAAATTTTTAAAAAAGGGGTAGGCAATTCAAAGACTCTCTTTTCGAGAAATATGGCTGGCCCTGAAAAGGGCCTTTGGGTTTTCTTCTTCTAATTTCTTCTTTTCCTCCACCAAGTTCTTATTTTATCTCCTACACTCTTCTTCTCTTTCTTTTTTTTCTTCTCCTCCTCTTCTTCTTTCTTCTTCTCTTCTTTCTTCCTCTTTTCATTTTCTTCTTCTTTTTCAATTTTTTCGTTCCAATTGCGTATTCTTATTCTTTCCTCTTCATCCTCCTTCTGCTCCTTGATCTCTTTCATGACACCACTAATCTTGTCCTTTGCTTTCCTTAAATTATTAATTTCCATCTTCACACGATGGGGACTATAGGAATAATGGTCTTCAACCAGTCTTAATAGCATCTGTTCCATTATTCCTAAGTTGTCTAAAACGTCTTGCAAGGTTTGTATTTTGTCCATTTGGTTTGACGCCATCTTCTTTTTATTCTTTGCAGAATGGTTTGAACGACGAATACTGTGGGTTATTATAGTGAAAGCGCGGACGTGATGGAAAACATCCCCTAAAAACATAAAATTCATCTTACCTAGATCATGACCCATCAACGCGCGTACGTGAAGGAAAACATCCCCCTACTTTTTCATTTCATATAATATAACCCTAACTATACTCTTCAGACACGCTAAAAAACCCATAATCTACTATTCACACAAACATACCTTAGCTCTTACAAACACAAACACACAAACTCATACCCTCACATTTTGTTAAAAAGAGTTAGTGTTTATATTCACACTACTCTACCTACACACATTGGCAAATTGATGGTTATTTCTTTTCTAGAGTATTGGGTAGCCCTGAAAAGGGCTGTTTTGTTTGGAACTTCATGGGCACCTGGTTAATGGTGGCACCTTCCAGGCCTGGCGCCACATACGCATCTTATCCCCCAGTTACTTTTTACCTTTTGGGGGGAGAGAGCAGAGGCAGGATATGTTGCTTCAGAATCCCAATTTTCGCTCTCTGGGATTTTGAAATTTTTTCTTCTCTCCTTTTCCTCCTCCTCTTCTTTGTTTCTTCTTTCCTCTTTATATCTTCTTTCTTCTTCTTCTTTATATCTTCTCTCCTCCTCTTCTTTGTTTCTTCTTTCCTCCTCTCTTATTCTTCCCTCCTCGACAATGGCTTCCGCGGCCAGTTCATTTAATATGCGCCTGGCATATTCCAGATGCACATGAAGCTCCAACAGTTTCTCAAGTCTCGTGTTCATTTTTTGGTGTTGATCAATCAACAAGGGTAGCTGGACTGCCCAGTGAGTTTCAATTTATACTGAAAGCGCGGACGTGAAGGAAAACATCCCCTAAAACATAAAATTCATCTTACCTAGATCATGACCAAAAAAACAACAACGCACGGACCTAAAAGAAACACTCACTCACTTTTTTATGCTACCCATCACTATTTTAAAATTTTTTATAAATCACTTCAATAGACTATCCACATAAGCAAAGCAATCCAATCTAACCCCAAATATACACCTCAAGCAGCCCAAAAAAACTAACATCATTTTAATCTACTATCCACACCAACCTACTTTATCACTTACAAACAGAATCACACAAACACATACCCTCACATTTTTTAAGAAAGAGTTAGTGTTTATTTTCACACTACTCTACCTACACACATTGGCAAATTGATAGTTATTTCTTTTCTAGAGTATTGGGTAGCCCTGAAAAGGGCTGTTTTTTTTTTGTTTTGCTATGGCATTCTTTTTTTAGTTTCTAAGAATGCGATGTCCTCTGAGGATAGACTTTCTGGCGATAGGTCTGCTTCTTCGGAAAGAGAAGAAGAATTCTTTGGTGTCGATACGACAATCAACAAAGCCTCTGTCAGCTTCAGGTTGCTGCTGTTGCTGCTGTTGTTGCTGCTGTTGCTGCTGTCTCTGAAGTCTGTACTTCTCTGTCCATTCTTCTTTCTCCCTGTTCATTTCTTCTCTGAAGAGCTCTTCTATCAGGTCTTCAGTGATTTTTAACATTCTCACATTCTCTATTTCTTCTGGTTTCGGTATCAGACTGTGTCTGACCCTATGCAGATTCACGTAGGCTTCGTTGAGCTTAGCTAGTTTGGAGCACATCTTCTTAGGAGGATGAGTCGACAATGGATGGCTAGACTGGGAACAACCCGGTTCTTAAAGTTACAGCGCGGACGTGAAGGAAAACATCCCCACACGGTTTTCGAGCTGCAACCTTCATGAGAGGGATAGTAAGAAATGAAAGAGCATCAATCCAACATTCTTATAGCTAAACAAACCACAAAGTCATTTTTTTTCAAAACACAACATTTTTTATTCAAAAATCACTTAACACTAACTAACAACAACTCTAACAATAATTCAACATTATAACATCAAACAATATTTTTTTCAAATGACTAACAATTTTTTCTTCAATTACTAACTATTTTTTGAACAGGGCTGACAACGTTGTGAATGAAATTGTGATTTCCACTGTTGGAAATCATTAGGCCATTGATGGACACTACGTTTCCTAGCTTGAGACAAAAGATAAGCATAATGGTCACAAAACCATCGATCTACTTTCACATCGTTTCTAGCAGAAGAACGAGGATCGAAATGAGTCACTAAATGTTCTAAGGAATAGCCCAGGCTGCGATGATGCAGAAAATACACACAGTACTGTCCACACACCAAGGAATCTGTGCCTTGTAATTTCACGTTATTGAATCGGGTAGTTTGAGCATTTCTTCTCATAAAGTCGATGATATCGTCTTCCAAAGGGGGCAATCCGTACGAATCGAAATATTCCACACATCCTTCTTGAGGAAAGTAGACGGCTACCCAGTGGGTTCCTGGGAGATGACTGTCGTCCGTGTTGATCACGTAAGCTTGATGGTCTTTAGGTTTGCGATGTGGGAGTTCATCTTTAGCACAGACGACAGGATTCCAAGAAGCCGTATATGAACTGTGGTTCAAAAGGTAATAAAGTTCCCAGGTATCCATTGATTTGTGTGTGTTTTTTTCTTCTTCTTCTTCTTCACAGGTAATAATACGTCGTCAATTCGATCCTGACTTTTTGCTTGAAAATGTCTGACGAATAAACGGTTATTCGTTCTGTTTCCTCGCTCTGATTCAGGAGAGCTTCGATACGATGGATCTCTTGAGTGGTTAATGGTGGACAAGAATGTTCACGCAAGTCTTTATACCACTGGTGCAACACGTCTTTGTTCGAGATGAGACTCCAAGCTTCGTCCAGATACTCGTCCAATTTTTCTTCTTGACTTAACATTAGGCATTTATCGTGTTGAATTTGACTGGGATGATCGTTTTGACATCCATAGCAATTTTTCTTGATCAATTCCGTCATTTTGTCGACCAAGTGTTTGGCAAAACAGGAGACTAAATGGGCTTCTTGTTCTGGCCATCTCGATTTCATCATGATCACTTCTTCTTTTTCCACGGTCTCCTCACATTCCATTTTTAAAGTTTCTCCACTAGGTAAAGAGGGATAACAGTCTTCCATAGCTTCTAATAATCTAGAATGACTTCTCTCAAACTGTTGATTTCTATGGTATTGTCAAATTCTGCATACAGGATGACGTTCACTGTTGCTGGTAGTTCTTTTGCAAACTGAAGTTCCACACGAATCTGGCCAGATTTTATAGGGTGGAAATGTCCCTCGTCGCTGCCTTGGTCTGGAGTGAAATCGAAAGCCCACAAAGCATAGCCTCCTGCATAATCCTCGTACTCAATGCCGTGACTGGTGTTGGTTCCTAACTGGCCGGTGGCTTCGTACAGGGACAAGTACGATCTCAAGTAATTCATTTTTTTGGAATCAAAGTCAGGTTCGAAAGGTCGGGTACACAAGGTCTTGCCATCACGACTGACTTCGATTTTCTTCACGTCGAAGTGATGAAAGTTGAAAGGATTTTCTTTGAAGGCTCCGTTGAAGGCTGAATTCGAGACCATACCAAGGATTAAACGTTTGGGTAACTGTCCTTGAAACAGATGATCTTCGGTTATGGAATGCAGTCCCTTGGGAATGGTGAACGTTTTCACTTCCACACGTCGGATGGGATACTTGGCGGTCGTTCTGCTCAACGTTTGACTGATTTCGTTACCCACTTTGGGTAACACTTCCACGCGAGTAGTGAATGGGGTCACCCTACGGACAATGGGAATTAGCATTAAAAACACCCCTGGGTCACTCTACGGACAAGGGAAATTTAACATGGCGAAAAATCGTGGGTCACTCTACGGACAAGGGGAATTTAACATGGCAATAAATCGTGGGTCACTCTACGGACAAGGGGAATTTAACATGGCAATAAATCGTGGGTCACTCTACGGACAAGGGGAATTTAACATGGGATTTTTTTCTTTAAAAATTTTTTTTAAAAAAAGGGGTAGGCAATTCAAAGACTATCTCTTTTCGAGAAATATGGCGGGCCCTGAAAAGGGCCTTTGGGTTTATGTTAATGTATTCATAAACATAAATGGCACCGCATTGGTCTTCTTCTTCTCCTTAGGCTGCGTCTCACTGTTGGTCCGTACATCAGCACTCTTTTCAGGCATCCTTGCCTCTCCACGTAGATCCTACGTATCCACAGGCTGGTGTTGGTCCTGTGGACAACGGTCCACTTGGATCGGACATACATGAGCAAGTCTGTCCGAAACATCATGGAAGACACAAGGGTGGATGACTCAACTGTAGTCCACATCTTGAAGCGACGAGAACAGGTGAATCAATGCATTGAACGGCGCTTATTTATAGGGACAGGAAGGATTGAAACGGATTGAGTTCATTCACCAATCCGAACACGCGTTACAGAATTCAGCCAGCCACATCCAATCCGAAGAGAGCAGTCTGTGACGTCACCTAGTCAATATAGATCTGCTAGCGCTTGTGTGCAGTCAATCTATGCGACAGTGATTCAACATGACGGAAACTCAGAAAACGATCCATTGGGGTGCACCAGCAGGGGAGACTGCCCAAGGGAACTCGGACTTACTTTCAGAAGAAGTGAATTGGGATTTTGTGGATTTTCTCTCCTCGCAAGAATTTGTTCCGGAACCTGCGTTACCTTCTTCATTACCGCAAGTGGAAAATTTTAGACAGAGACAGAAAGAAGAATTGGAGAAATTTATACAACGACAAAAGGAAGCGGAACAGGCTTTTCTCCTACAGCAACAGCAACAAGAAGAAGAAGTAAGAAAAAAACAACAGCAGCAACAGCAAGAAGAAGTAGCAGCAAAGAAACAAGAGGGTGAAAATCAAACGGCTACGGTACTGTTGGACATTTTAGCGGAGTTAAGAAGTCTTAAACAAATGTATCAGACTTCTTTATCACGACCGAAGAGAATACGACCTTCCCGAGCTAAACACGTCAACCCTGTGACTAAGCCTACCGTACCACCCTTAGTCATTTCAACCCAATCATCATCAACATTACGCAGTCCAGAAGTAGGCCTTGGCCGTGGCAAAGGCATAAGGCAGTTAAAATTGATTGCTTAAACTCACCCCTGCACCATAAAGAAAAAAGGCCCTTTTCAGGGCCACCCACATTTCTCGAAAAGAAATACAATTTCAATTTGCCAATAACTCAAAAAAACTCACCCATGTTACCCTTATAGTACGTGTCTGTGTATGAGTGCGTGAGTGTAGCTTCTTATTTTAAAATCAAAACTCAAAGACTCTTACCTTATATCATTCATTTATTCTTTTCTCCATTTTTTACAATCCAATTCACAATTCACAACACAACACTTTAATAATAAGTTCATTGATTTCTTCTTTTCTCCTTGTTTAGTCTCTCTGTTTTTTCAATTTCTTCACCGTCACACTCTTTTCCTCTTCTTCCTCCTCGCTTTCTTCCCTTCTTCTTTTTTTCTCCTGTTTCTTTTTCTTCACCTGTCTTCTTTCTTCCTCAGAAGAATCCCTCTCTTCCTCTGAAGAATCCCTCTCTTCTTCTGAAGAATTCCTCTTTTCTTCTGACTCCTCTTGTTTCTTTTTTGGGCAATCTGGAGACCAATGTCCTTTTTCTTGACAATAATAACAGGTATCTTGACTTTTGTCTTTTTTATCCCCTGTTTTTTTTCTTTTTTGACGGTCTGGACACTCTGAAGACCAATGCCCTTTCTTCTGACAGATATAGCAAGTATCTTGACTTTTATCTCTAAAGGAAGGAGAGTAGTCCGTAGGCTGGTCTGAAGAGAATTTTCTAATGACCCCTCGCAAAGCTCTGACGAAACGTTCCATCTGGTTAGTCTCTTCCATCGTTGTGCTCGGCTTGAGAGTGAAATGAATAGTGAAAGGACAAGACACACACCCTTTTATATACGCTGGTCTGCCATGACTATAAAGTAGTTTATGGTGTTTGAACTTGAGTCATTTGACTTTTTGCTTTCAAGATGAAACGATCCCATTCATTCGAGAAGAAAGAAGAAGAAAGAAGTAAGAGGCAGAAACGTGATCTATCGCCTCGTACCAGGGCTGAAATCTTGGCACAAATTCATGCCAGTGATTTTGAAGAGGACATGAGTGAACCAGAATCCGAACCCTCTAAACCAAGTTCATCACCCTTAGTTAACCCTGAAAATTACTATTCCATTCGAGAGACGGAAAAGCGCTCCTCTAGAAAATTTAGAACCACGGCTTACAAATACACGGTGAAGTTTAAAGATTTCAAGGCTGAAGTGCCGTTAGAGAAAGCAGAAGTGTTCATCACTGAGGTGTGGGATTCTTTGCTCACTGCACTCAAGCGACAATGTCAACCCAAAGAAGACGATCGCTTGAGACTTTCCATACAACACGACGGTTTGAAATCCCCTGTTTGGATCGAGTTTAGCACCCCTGCAGAATTAACTGCTTCCAAAGTCATGGACAAGATTCAACACGTACAACAATCTAATGATCAGTTTGACATCACCGATGGTAAAGCCACATTGGACATGACCCACGTCTCTCCTCCTCAAGGGACTGGACGCAAAAAGATGTTATTGGTGGACGATCTTCGCAACACCAAAACAAGTCTCGTCCGAATTAAGAACCCTCATGACCAGATGTGTTTAGCCCGTGCCATCGTGGTGGGACGAACCTATGCCGACAAGAACGACACGGTAGAATGGAAAAGAACCTGGGACACTATTCAACGATCCGATCGAGCCAAACAACGAAACGAAGCAGAACTCCTGTTACAACAAGCCGGACTGTCCAAAGACACACCCTGTGGCATTCCTGAGATGCAAAAATTGCAAGATGCCCTAGCTCCACGCTACACCTTGAAAGTGCACCCTCAAGAAGTGCGCGGACCTCTGTTGTTTCGAGGCCAAGACTTTAAGGACGGAAAATACATTCACCTTTATCATCACGATGACCATTTCGATACCATTACCAGTATCACTGGATTCCTGAGATATGTTTATTATTGTGAGAAATGTGACTATGGTTATAATAATCGAGAGCAACACAAACATTGTGGATGGAAATGCTCAGGATGTTTGGCCTCTCCACCCTGTCTGAGCGAAGAACCAGTGCCTTGTTCCACTTGTCTGCGTACGTTTGTCAGCCCTACCTGTTACCAACAACATCTGAAAACGCAAGGTTCACAGAAGAAATGTGCTTGTCAACTGCTGAGATTGTGCCCTACGTGTGGACAAGGCATACGTACCAATAGTGTCAAGGCACACGTATGTTCAGGAAAAAAGAAATGTCACATTTGTCATCACATCGTGGACTTGGAACACCAATGTTACGTGCAAAAATACCAACCCCCACCAGAGAAAGAGGACGGTCACAAGAAGAAAGGCAATTTCATCTTTTTCGATTTCGAATGCATGCAAGAAACCGGCATTCACATTCCTAATTTCTGCGTGGCTCATCGAGCGTGCGAGAAGTGCATTCAAGAACCTATCTTCAGTCATTGCCCTCACTGCAGCAAGATACCCGGAGGGCGTGAAAAAATCTTTCGGGGACCAAACACGTTAGCCGATTTTGCCCAATGGGTCTTAGACCCCGTCGACAAGACGTGGAGCCAAGAGGACATCGAACGTTACGGAGATTGTCATCGCAATGCCACAGTGATGGCTCACAATTTCTCCGGATACGATGGACAGTTTCTTTTGAGGTACTATACGGAACAAGGTACCGAGCGTCCTAAAGTGACTTTGAACGGAGCCAAAATCATTTTCATGCAAGTGGGACAAGTACAGTTTAAAGATTCGATGAGCTATTTGGCCATGCCTTTGAGTCGAATGCCTAAAACGTTTGGAATGACAGAAATGGCTAAAGGGTACTTTCCACACTTTTTCAATACGGAAGCCAATCAACATGCCGTTCTACCCCATTTGCCTGAGGCTCACTATTACGACCCCGACAACATGCGTACCGAACAACGAGAAGCTTTCTACGCTTGGTACCAGATTCACGCCTCGGACCCTTTCGACTTTCAGGAAGAAATGCTAAAGTATTGTCGTTCCGACGTGGACATTTTACGGCGTTGCTGTGGAAAATTTCGAGAACTGTTCATGGAACACGGAGGGGTGGATCCTTTGAAAGAAGCTTGCACCATTGCCAAAGCGTGTTCCTTAGTGTATCGACAACGATTCATGCCTGAAAACACCGTGGCTGTCATCAGCCCTCAAACGACCCACTTTGTCAAGCGTCAATACTCGGTCAAAGCCCTACGTTGGTTACATTACTTGTGCGACAAGGAAGACAAGTGGATTCAGCATGCCCGCAACGGAGGGGGCGAAAAGACCATCGGAACGTATTCGGTCGATGGCTGGGACTTAGAAAACCCCAAGATCGTGTACGAGTTTAACGGTTGCTTATTTCACGGATGTCCCGTCTGTTACCCTGACCGTGGCACTAAAAATCAGTTTTTGCAACGAACCATGGAAGACTTGTACCAGGACACTTGTCAGCGACGCCTAAAGTTAGAACAGCAAGGATACCAAGTGGTGGAAATGTGGGAACACGAGTACGATCACCGTTTGAAAACCGATCCCGAGTTTAAACGCCTCGTGGAAAGTTACCAGTTCATGGACCCGCTGAACCCGAGGGATAGTTTGTACGGAGGAAGGACCAATGCCACCTGTTTGCTGTACCAAGCCGAGGAAGAGATAGGAGAAGAAATCAAATACTTGGACGTGTGTTCGCTGTATCCCTACGTGTGCAAATATTGTCGCTTTCCTGTAGGGCACCCGCAATTATTCACGGAACACATCGACCTGAAAAACATTCGACAATACGAAGGCTTGATCAAGTGTAAAGTTTTGCCTCCCACGAACCTATACCATCCCGTCTTACCTCACCATTGTCAAGGCAAATTGATGTTTCCCTTGTGCCGTACTTGTGCCGAAACGTGCAACCAAGATCAACCTTGTCAGCACAGCCAGGAAGAACGGGCCTTGACGGGAACCTGGGTCAGCGTAGAATTGTTCAAAGCTTTGGACATGGGATACCAACTGTTAGAAGTGTACGAAATTTGCCACTTTCCCAAGACACAACAATACCACAAGGGTGACCCTACTCAGAAAGGCATTTTCGCCGACTACGTGGATGCCTTTTTGAAACTGAAGCAAGAAGCCAGCGGCTATCCTTCCTGGTGTCACACTCCCGAAGACCAAATACAATTCAAAGAGAAATACTACGAACAAGAAGGCATCTCTTTAGACCACATCGAGAAAAACGAAGGCAGGCGATCGTTTGCCAAAGTGATGTTAAATTGCTTGTGGGGTAAAATGGCACAACGACCGTGTTTACCCAAGACGGAATATTTGACAGAACCTTCCCGCTACTTCCAGATGATTCACGACAAAACCAAATACATGAAACACGTGGACGTCGTTCGAGAGAATTTGATCTTGGTCAATTACGAAGAAGATCTGGACTTTGTACAAGACGACCCTTTTGGAAATGTCATCATTGCGGCTTACGTGACAGCCCATGCTCGCTTAAAATTGTACGAAGCTTTAGAACTGTTAGAAGAACGCGTCCTGTACTTTGACACGGACAGTTGCATTTACATCCATCACCCGATTCAACATCACCCTAACATCGAAGGAGACCGTTTAGGAGCCTGGACAGACGAGCATCCCGACGACAAGATTCTAAGTTTCGTCAGTGGCGGTCCCAAAAATTACGGCTACGAATACCGTGACAAACAAGGAGAAGTGCACACGACGTGCAAAGTGAAAGGACTGACTCTGAATTATCGTACCAGTCGAGTGGTCAACTTTGGGGTATTGAAAGAAGCCTTGCAATCGGGAGAGGATGGAAACTTTAAAGTGACCACCTATCAACCGAACAAGATTGTACGTTTACCCACTCACCACATCGTCAGTCGACCCTTGGAAAAAGTCTATCAAATTGTATACCAGAAGCGAGTTCGACTTCCCAATCATTTCACCTTACCGTACGGTCACGTCGGTATTGGTCTGTATATAAAAAAGGAACCCTAGGCAAGATCGATAGTTCATTGGGACTACCAAGACCGAGCGAACAAGATGAATACTTTGAAAGAGGCATCGTTCCAGTTTGGGGATTGTAAAAAAGTTTTATCTTCCTCTAGTGTGACTAATACTGGATGGATAAGACCCATGCATTGCGACGGAAAATGTCCGGAAGGAAACTGCGATTGTCCATGTGGTTACCATTGTAATTGCGTAACGGAGTTTGCAGACGAGTGCGATTGTGAGCCTTGCGATGGGACCGATGCTGTACCTTGTGACCTGAGCGATGCCGTAAAGCATCATGGGAACTTTAGTACCCCTATCATGGAAAGTGATGCTGTGCGTGTCAAACCTGTGGGATGCGAAAGTGATGCTGCTCGTCCTCTTGGACATTTTACTGGGTTTCGTTTTAAAGGGGAATGTCCACCTTCACGTCTACCCCCTTACGGATGTCATCCAGCCCTGAGCAAACTCCTACCTATGTCACTTAACCCTCATCGAAACGAACCTGTGAAAAACGAATATTCGTTTCCTGTGCGTTCGTCGGAATACTGTGACTTTGAAAATCGTCTTCAATCGTTCAAAGGAAAATGGCCAAAGTATCTGGGAGGACCGACCCCTGAAGAATTAGCCAGAGCCGGATTTTTCTACTTGGGCGAAGGAGATAAAGTCAAGTGCTTCAGTTGCGGTGTGTCACTTCACCACTGGGAACCGCAAGATTCGGCCTACGTAGAACATGCTCGATGGTCACCGAATTGTCATTACTTACCTTTAGTGGGACCGAGACATTGAAGTAACTTTTTACCATAATCATCTGTTCATGAATACTTTACAAGAGAACATTCGTGCTTTGCCTGTGGAGTTGAGAGAACGCATTTATCGAGAACTGGTCAAAATACAAGTGAAACGTAAAGAACAATTGCATCCGATACGTCACCGGTGTTTGAACCACTGGTACCTGAAGGCTATACAAGGACTGATTCAATTGAAAGTGTTCCATTGGACAGACATTGATCAACGACCTCCTGGTTATAAAAAGGAATGGTTTGGTATTGACGATTCTATCTACTACATTGTAAACGTACTGCATCGAATTCCAGAGGAAGAGTTAACGAATTACCAACATCTTTCACGCAATGTCAACTTGGTGAAAGAGGAAACTTCTGAACGAATTGTAATGTGTAGATTAGTGACTCAACGATTTAAATTCGACACTGAAGTGAAACCATGTTTGTGCAAAGAGTACATTTCTTGTGTCAGACCAAAGAGGATTTAGTATGACCTATTCATGGATACTTTGCTAAAGAACATTCGTGCTTTGCCTGTGGAGTTGAGAGAACGCATTTACCGAGAGCTGGTGAAAATACAAGTGAAACGTAAAGAACAATTGCATCCGTTACGTCACCAGATCTTTAACCACTGGTACCTGAATGGTATAAGAGAACTGATTCGTCAGAAATTCTTTCAATGGTCAGACATTGTTCAACACTTTGAGGTCGCTAATGATCGACATGTTCATAATTATGGTTACTTCGAGATTCACCTAGTGCAACGCATTGAGGAAGACAAGTTAAAGGATTACAAACATATTTTACGTGGAATCTACTTAGAGGAAGAGGAAACACCTAAACGAACTCTGACGTTTCGGTTACAGTATGCAAGATTTAGATTCCCTACTGGAGAACGAAGATCTCTGGCTAGAAAGTACGTCTATTGCATCCGAAAAAAAGAGAATATAAAAAGAGGCTGCCATGCCACGGTTTATGTCACATGTCATCCAACAGATTCCGTGGAAGGAACTCAATGACCATATTCAAACCGTGGATCATTACCATCAATTATTACAAGAACTGTATCCATTCAATTTTGGACGACAAGTGGTGTGTGTCTTAGTGACTTGTTTTCTGGGATTTCGTTTACCAGCCGATTCTTTGTGGACTCTTTACGATCAGTACTTACCACCTCCATGGCCTTAAATGGTCACGAAAAACTCCTTTTGCTCAAAGCCTTGCGTTTTCATCTGGATACTTCTCGACCTCAACAGGAAAAAAAGATTCGTCAACTTTTAGCGACCCAAGACGTGTATGACGATGTGTGTGTAGCTTGTGACTTACATCCTCATTGGACAGATGTTCGTGATTGGAAAAAGGGGGGTTTTGAGGCTTGGACCCAAGAAGTGGCCCAGTATGCACAAGAGTTGTTCAAGGAAAAAAGTTACTTTTCAACCTGTGTTAGTGACGGTGCCAGAAGAACCCGTCACCGAGAACAACCACTCGCTTCAGGACAGGACTGTCATGGACATGCCTGAAAGGTCATTCCGGGAGGACACTTGTGTGACAATACCTCATGTAGAGACTGTAAGAACATTACACACTGTCCCTAGGACATCTTGGTTAACCAAAACATGTTGTACAGACACTTGTTTATATTCCACTTTGATCGCTTTGCTGTGTTTTATATTCCTGTACATCACTATTTGGGTTGTATGTATTTTTGTCTTTCGTGTTCATATTTGAAACATTCAATAAACGTGTTCTGAAAAAGTATATAAACTCTTGTCTTGTTTGTTTTTCGTGTCACAAGTGACATTTCTCACACCATGGCTACCTCTGCTGTCTCTGCTCCCTCTTCCTCTACTGTCAAAGTCATCGACGAACACTTAGATCGTGCCAGTTGGGAGGCTTTGTATCTTCGCCATCCCTTTAACATGCTCATTGCTGGACCTAGCGGTTCAGGCAAAACCGAATTCGTCAAACGTTTGATCGAACATAAACATCATTTGATCGATCGGCCCCCTCAACGGATCGTGTGGTGTTACAAAGAGTGGCAATCGGCGTACAACCTCTTGCGTGAAAGTCAAGGCGATTCCATCGTGTTTGTGGAAGGCATTCCTAAAGAAGACGACAGCATCGTCTCTGACTCCCGTCTAACCCATTTGGTCATTTTCGACGACATGTTAGGAGAAGACGAAGAAGAAATTAAATTGTGGTTTACGCGCAAAGGGCATCACCGTAATGCCAGTGTCGTTTACATCACCCAAAATTTGTTTCAACAAAGTAAAGCCCATCGCACCATCAGTCTCAATGCGCATTACGTGGTCTTGTTTAAAAGCCCTCGAGATAAATCGCAAGTGCAAGTCTTAGCCAAACAGTTAGGAACGCCTTGGCTGACTCAGGCGTACGACGATGCCACTCAAACGCCACACGCCTATTTACTCGTCGATTTGAAACCTACGACCCCCGAGGATTTGCGATTTCGTACCCACTTGTTTCACCACTGGTGCCAAGACGGAGGGCCTGTCCTGTACACGTCTCCGTCCTCGACTTCATTTCACTCCTCCCATGAAAAAAATCTATAAAAACCTCAGACCCTTTTTCGTCTGTCTCACACAGTGTGAACATGACGTCCCTTCAGTCGCATCTTCCCGTCAAATTGATTCGTGCCTTGTATGGCATCAGTCGAGAAAAAGATCCACAAACACGAGCTCGTGTCTTAGAAGCTAGTCTCAAAGAAGTCTTACGATGGTTCACGGTGACGGCACGTCAATTACTCCAAGGAATCATTCAGATTCCTCATCAAACCCAACGCTTTTTCGATCGAAACAAAGTCGCTTTGGTCCAACTGGCCGATCCCCGCATCGACACTCAAACCAAAAAACAAATCATTTTGAAACCTGGAGGGAGCGGTACTCTAGGAGGGGTCATCATTCGTTCACTCTTAAGATGGGATCCTAATGCCCCCAAAGTTATCCCTAAGACAAAAGTCCAACGAAGCCCCAAGAAGAAAAAGAAAAAGACCAAGTCCCCAAGAAGAACTTCTCCAGTGGCGGGACCCTCCTCTTACCAGACACCACCACCATCACCCCGAAAAAAGAAAAGAAGCCCCCAGAAAAAGAAACAGAGAAAAAGTCCCCAGAAAAAGAAAAGTCCACAGAAGAAAACTAGTCGCAAGAGAGGCACTTCGGCCAGGACGCAACCTTACACTCGCAAGCCACGACCTGCCACAACGTCTCCGGCAGCCTCACGTTTGTCCACTTCTCCGTTGATGTCACCAGGAACTGAAGAGTACTTGGAGACGTTGATTACACCAAGAACTTCTCCGTTGATGACCCCCAAAAGAACTTCCCCAGTGGCAGGACCTTCCCATTTAGCGGCAGTGGCTGCTGCTCACAAAGTACCTTCTCCCAAAATCAAAGTTCAAGAAAGATCGGGCATGTTACAAAGTTTACTGGATTTGTCCAAGCAAGAACTGGCTCGATTTAGTCCGTTACGTACCCCTGCACGACGTGTCATGCCTGTCCTCAAACTGATAAAACGTAAAGACAATCAGTGGCGACGCGTTCCAGTATAAAAATGGCCTGTGACCGAGTAGGGTATCAGTGTTTTTAGGTGCTCCTAAAGACTCAAAGATGTCACCCTCCAGAAAACCCCAAGGAAAGAAAAGGAAAGGACTACCACCACGTTTAGCCAAACATGGGGACCTGTTATCTGTCCTGTCCAAAGCTTCTCCACCCCTACGAAAAAAACTCATTCAAACGGCCTCCAAAGAGGTCATCGATACCGTGTGCGAATGTTGTTTGAACGTTTTGAAAGGCACGATCCCTTTGTCCAAACACCAGAAACAATGCTTAGGCAAACATCGTCACGTTCTTCGGAAAATGGTTCAAAAGAAAATTCCCATTCGTCAAAAAAAGAAGATGTTGGTCCAACGTGGAGGCATTTTACCTCTCTTGTTAGGCCCCATACTGAAAGGAGTCTTGGGAACCATGTTGGGAGGACTGATGGGAGCAAGATAAAAAGGCCTTCGGAAGTCCCAAGATCTCAGAATCGACCCCTGACAACCCCATGGAAGGACGAAAACTAGCTTTAGTGCCTTACAAACGATGGATGGAATACCATCGGTGGCAAGAAGAACGCACCCCGCATTTACCTCCCAATCCCAATTTGAGCGAGATGTCCCAGTTACAACACGAATTGCAATCCTTGCTGGATCGCCAAGATTTGTCCGAAACAGAAAAATCGCAAAAGTACGGTCAACTCTTGCAACGACTGCAACTCTTTCACCAGAAAGCTTTAGACGAAACAGCTCTACCCACTCTGAAAGATTTTAAGACCTTGATGAAAAGTTCAGCACCATCACCAGTACCAGTACCAGTACCAGTACCACCAGTACCCGTGACCAAGACAGAAAAAGGAAAAGAAGAAGAAGAAGGGTTTCAAACTCCACCAGAAAAAGTACGCAAGTTAACAACACCACCTACCTCCAGAATTGGATGGATTAAAAAGATGATGGCCACCCCTTCTTCCTCACAAGAGAAAAAGAAAGTGAAGACAGAAGTGAAGACAGAAGTGAAACAAGAACCGATATCCCCTGCTCAGACATCCTCCTCCTCTTCGACACCTATTGCTGGCCGCACACGCAAAGCCTTGCAATCCAAGAAAATACCCCAAGAAAAAAAGAGTAGCCTCTTCCAAGAGTGGGTGCCTTATTAACACACCAATCAACACAAAAAAATGGAAAAAGTCTTAGCCAGCATTTACTACGATCCCTCGCATCCTGCAGGTTACGCAGGAGTTCAAAAATTGTATCGTGCTGCCAAAACGCGACTGAAAAGTCTCCGTTTACCTCAAGTGCAACGATGGTTACAAGAACAAGCTACCTACACTTTACACAAACCCATTCGACGCAAGTTTGCCAGAAGTCGCACCCGAGTGGAAGGCATCGATCATCAATGGCAAGCCGATTTAGCCGATGTCTCTCATTTGGCCAGCTACAATCGTGGTTACAAATATTTGTTTTGTGTCATCGACGTCTTTTCCAAATTTGCCTGGGTCGTGCCTTTGACTTCCAAATCGAGCAGCGAGTTAGTGCGAGCCCTGCAACGGGTGTTGAAACAAAGCGGTCGTCGCCCTCTTCGATGGCAAACGGACAAAGGCACCGAATTTCTGAACCAAGCTTTCCAAAAAGAATTAAAGAAACGTGACATTCATTTTTTTACCACCGAGAATCCCGAAACCAAAGCCAGCATCGTGGAACGTTTTCAACGCACTTTGAAAGAACGCATGTGGAAATATTTTACGCATCACCACACTCTGAAGTACATCGACATCTTACCGCACCTGGTGCAAGCGTACAACCAATCTTACCATCGAAGCATCGGACGTGCCCCGCAAGACGTGACTCCCGACAACGAAGTGCTGGTGTTCGAGCGCCTGTTCGGTACGTCCCCGACGAGGGCTGTCCCCAAGAAAAGTGGAGAGTTGACCGTAGGAGATTGGGTGCGCATTGGCAAAACCAAACGCACTTTCGACAAAGGTTACTTACCTAACTGGACGACCGAACTGTTTCGCGTCACTGGACGAGTGCATGGCCGTCATCCTGCCGTCTATAAATTCGAAGACATGAACGGAGAAGTACTCAAAGGAACGTTTTATTTGCCCGAGTTACAACGTGTCACCAAAAAAGAAGACGACGTGTACGACATCGAAAGCATTCTCGAACGCAGAACCCGTAAAGTGGGCAAACGACGTGTCAAAGAAGTCAAAGTACGTTGGAAAGGATATCCACCCAGTTTCGATTCTTGGATCGACGCTTCGCAAGTCATCGACTATAAAAAGAAGAAGTGACCATCATGCCCTTTCACACATCAGACGCAGCTACGTCGACCAGTCCTTCTTCCCCTAGTTCTTCTGTGCAAGATTTACAAAAACAACCCTTGTGGGTGTGGTGTGGAGAACGTGTGCCTAAAACGCAAATCGTCTTTTTCTGCCAAATCTTCGTGGTGTATTGTGTCATCGGGGCAGCCATCGCCAATTTGAGTTTGCAACAAGGAGACAAACAATTGTGGACCATTTTATTGAGCAGTTGCATCGGTTACCTGCTTCCCAATCCCTCCCTGAAATTCTCCTCGAACGGGAACGTTGTGTCCAGTGCCAGTGTCAGTGCCAGTCACCACTCCAACAACCACAACCAGAACCCCATTTTGGGCGGAGACACGCCTCTGACATCCAGTAATATCCCCTCGGACAGCCACAGAACTCTAGAATTATGAGTCACCAAAACCAATTTTACTTAACCTTACCCAGTGACAGTTCCATGGAGGTGTTTCCCAACAACACGTTGTGCTGTTACACGGCCAAATTACCTCAAGCCATCCCGTTAGATCACGAAGCCCATTGGGAAGTGGCTTTAGTGGAAATGATTCACCCGACCCAAGTCCTCAATGTCATTCCCCAGCAAAATTGTTTTACGGTGGAAGTTCATGACTCACATTTGCAACAAGAGTTGGATAAGACTAGTAGCACATATACCAATAAAACCTATAATGAGAAAACTAAAACGTGGAGCTACAACTTTGTGATTCTCCCAGGCTATTATTTCAGTGGTCAACATTTGGTCAACACCATAGCTACCAAGTTTAATAGTGTGTTTGGGGAAGCTTTTAAGAATGCCAATGTCAATGTCAATGTCAGGAACAAAAGTGTCACCATGGAGTACCACAAAGTAGCTCGTCGCTTCTTGATGAAATTTGAACGGTCTAAAATCGTAACCATTGTATTTTGTCCTGGATTGTTTGACATGTTGGGTGGTGACATGGAGATGAGGAAGCAAGTAGAACAAAAAAACGAATTACCAGGCATTTTCGACAACGATTCTTTTGTTAAGTATTTTCGTACCCCGGTAGAACTGAACCAAGGACTGAATTTGATGTTCGTGTATTCCGATGTGGTGGAGTACAACGTGGTGGGACACACCTCCGTGCCGTTACTGCGTGTCATTCCTTTCAAAGTGGATTCTGCCACGAACGCTGACGAGGAAGGTGGAAACACTTACCACGTCCACCGCGAATTTGTCCATCCTCACTATTTGCCTGTCAGTAAGTCGTATTTGGACACGGTCAACATTACTATAAAAGGAGATCTGGGACAAGATATTCCATTCACCAAAGGAAAAGTCACGGTGAAACTCCATTTTCGAAAACGGTTCTCTCACGACTCTTAAGTCATGTATCCAGTGTACCAAGGGGTGGCTCGACAGCGAGGACACGGTTTAGGAGACATGTTAAAATCGGCCTTTCGTTCGGTGGCCCCAGTGTTGAAACCGATGGTGACACGCGGATTGCACGCCTTGAAAGATGCGGCACTGACACAAGGCAAAGAATTTCTCCAAAATGTCATCATCGACAAACAAAACCCTAAAGAAGCCTTCATGAGGGCTGGCAAAAATGTCTTGCTGCAAACGGGCAAAGACATTTTGGGCCGACGAGACACACCTATAAATGCCCTGCACGCTACCGAGTCAAGCATTCAGCAAGGACAAGGCAGAAAGAGACGACGAAGAAGAAAACACCCTTTCACCAGACTTCAAGCAAGAAAGGCCAAGAAAAGAAGAACCGTTCGAGACTTAGACGTTTTCGATTATTGAAACACAAAACAAAATGATGCACCGAGAGTCTTGCGCCTGTTCCAAGACGGAACTGGATCTGTTTGCCATGCCCCCCACCATGATGACCATGCAAGAATCCCAATGGGTGGAATTTCATCCCGTCTCCTCATTGACCGATTCCGCTCCCATCGAGTTTGAAATCAAGGGGCAGCCCGAAGATTACATCGATCTGAATAGCAGTTACTTGTACTTGAAAGTCCAAGTTCTAAAAAAAGATGATAAAGGAGTAGAAGACACTGACGAAATAGCTCCCGTCAACAATTTCATGCATTCCTTGTTCAGTTCAGTGGATTTGTACTTGAATAACAAACTAGTCAGCAGCAGCATGGATACTTACCCTTACCGTGCCTACCTGGAAAATCTCTTGACGTACGGAACAGATGCCAAGACAAGTCATCTCAATGCCTGTGTGCTGTGGGCAGATGACACAGCGGGCAAGTTCGACACAATAGATACAACCAATGAAGGCTTTGAGGCAAGAGAAAGCAAAATCTTAGACAAGAGAAGTTTAGAACTGATGGATCGTTTGCATTTGGACATGTGGTTGCAAGAGAAATATTTGCTGAACGGGGTCAATGTCCGCTTGAGACTGAATCGTAGCAGTACCACTTTCCATTTGCAGGCTGCTGATCTTGCTAAGGCTCCTAAAAGCATAATCCAAGAAGCCAAACTCTACGTACGACGCGTAGAAGTGTTACCTAAAGTAGGTAACGACATCAGTCAAACGTTGAGCAGAACAACCGCCAAGTATCCCATACGACGTGTGGAAGTGAAAACGTTCACCATTCCCGCTAACCTGCAATCCATAACCCAAGATCATCTGTTTCAAGGACAGCTACCCAAGCGTTTAATCCTTGGTATGGTCGATAATGCAGCCTTCAACGGAGCCATTCATCTAAATCCTTTCCACTTTCAACACTTCGGTGTGAAGAAAATCGAAGTCAGTCGTGATGGCAAGACCTTGTGTACCCGACCTTTCGAACCCGACTTTGCCAACAAAAATTACTTGAGATCGTACTTGTCCCTGTACGAAGCCACCGGTCAGTTAGGAACCAACACCAGTCACGGCATTGAGTATGACGAATATGACGAAGGCTATGCTTTGTGGGCTTTCGATTTCACTCCAGACCAAGGCAGCGACGAGGGACATTTCCACCCTATAAAATCTGGCCAGATTCGTGTGGAACTTCAGTTTGCAGATAAACTATCAAAGACAGTGAACGTCATCCTGTATGCAGAATTCGATAATACCATAGAAATCAACAGTTTGAGAGAAGTCATTCTAGATTATTAGAAAGCCATGGAAGACTGTTATCCCTCTTTACCTAGTGAAGAAACTTTGGAGATGGAATGTGAGGAGACCGTGGAAGGAGAAGAATCTCAAGACAAAGACGAAGAAGTTTTGATGAAGTCGAGATGGCCAGAACAAGAAGCCCATTTAGTCTCCTGTTTTGCCAAACACTTGGTCGACAAAATAACGGAATTGATCAAGAAAAATTGCTATGGATGTCAAAACGATCATCCCAGTCAAATTCAACACGATAAATGCCTGATGTTAAGTCAAGAAGAAAAATTGGACGAGTATCTGGACGAAGCTTGGAGTCTCATCTCGAACAAAGACGTGTTGCACCAGTGGTATAAAGACTTGCGTGAACATTCTTGTCCAGCATTAACCACTCAAGAGATCCATCGTATCGAAGCTCTCCTGAATCAGAGTGAGGAAACAGAACGAATAACCGTTTATTCGTCAGACATTTTCAAGCAAAAAGTCAGGATCGAATTGACGACATATTATTACCTGTGAAGAAGAAGAAAAAAACACAAATCAATGGATACCTGGGAACTTTATTACCTTTTGAACCACAGTTCGTATACGTCTTCTTGGAATCCTGTCGTCTGTGCTAAAGATGAACTCCCTCATCGCAAACCTAAAGACCATCAAGCTTACGTGATCAACACGGACGACAGTCATCTCCCAGGAACCCACTGGGTAGCCGTCTACTTTCCTCAAGAAGGATGTGTGGAATATTTCGATTCGTACGGATTGCCCCCTTTGGAAGACGATATCATCGACTTTATGAGAAGAAATGCTCAAACCACCCGATTCAATAACGTGAAATTACAAGGCACAGATTCCTTGGTGTGTGGACAATATTGCGTGTATTTTCTGCATCATCGCAGCCTGGGCTATTCCTTAGAACATTTAGTGACTCATTTTGATCCTCGTTCTTCTGCTAGAAACGATGTGAAAGTAGATCGATGGTTTTGTGACCATTATGCTTATCTTTTGTCTCAAGCTAGGAAACGTAGTGTCCATCAATGGCCTAATGATTTCCAACAGTGGAAATCACAATTTCATTCACAACGTTGTCAGCCTTGTTTAAAGTAGATTGTATTTGAAGAAAAGAATGTTTGTCATTTGAAAAAAATTGTTTGATGTTATCATGTTGAATTATTGTTAAAAATGTTGTTGTTTAGTGTTAAGTGATTTTTTGAATAAAAAATGTTGTGTTTTGAAAAAAAAAAAAAAAAATGCCTTTGTGGTTTGTTTAGCTATAAGAATGTTGGATTGATGCTCTTTCATTTCTTACTATCCCTCTCATGAACGTTACGGCTCGAAAACCGTGTGGGGGATGTTTTCCTTCACGTCCGCGCTTTCACTTTAAGAACCGGGTTGTTCCCAGTCTAGCCATCCATTGTCGACTCATCCTCCTAAGAAGATGTGCTCCAAACTAGCTAAGCTCAACGAAGCCTACGTGAATCTGCATAGGGTCAGACACAGTCTGATACCGAAACCAGAAGAAATAGAGAATGTGAGAATGTTAAAAATCACTGAAGACCTGATAGAAGAGCTCTTCAGAGAAGAAATGAACAGGGAGAAAGAAGAATGGACAGAGAAGTACAGACTTCAGAGACAGCAGCAACAGCAGCAACAACAGCAACAGCAGCAACAGCAGCAACCTGAAGCTGACAGAGGCTTTGTCGATTGTCGTATCGACACCAAAGAATTCTTCTTCTCTTTCCGAAGAAGCAGACCTATCGCCAGAAAGTCTATCCTCAGAGGACATCGCATTCTTAGAAACTAAAACAGAATGCCATAGCAAAAAAACAGCCCTTTTCAGGGCTACCCAATACTCTAGAAAAGAAATAACTATTAATTTGCCAATGTGTGAAAATAAACACTAACTCTTTATTAAGATATTGTGAGGGTATGTGTTTGTAAGTGATAAAGTAGGTTGGTGTGGATAGTAGATTAAAATGATATCTTATCTTAGTGTTTGAGGTGTATATTTGGGGTTAGATTGGATTGCTTTGCATATGTAAATAGTCTATTGAAGTGATTCATAAAAATTTTAAAATATTGATGGGTAGCATAAAAAAGTGAGTGAGTGTTTCTTTTAGGTCCGCGCGTTGTTGTTTTATTTTTTGTTCATGATCTAGGTAAGATCAATTTTATGTTATTAGGGGATGTTTTCCATCACGTCCGCGCTTTCAGTATAAATTGAAACTCGTTCGGCAGTCCAGCTACCCATGTTGATTGATCAACAGTAAAAATGAGCAGAAGACTGACTAAATTGATGGAACTTCAGATGCATCTGGAGTATGCCAGATACCTACTGAACGAGCTGACTGCGGAAGCCCTTGTGGAAGAAGTGAGAATAGAACAGGAGGAGAAGGAGAGAAAAATGAAAGAAGAGAATGAAAGAAAGAGAGCTGAACCACAATCACAACAAAGACAAAGACAAAGAAGACAGAGGGAAGAAGAAGTGTTCACTATTCCGCAAACGGAGGAGTGGGATAGTGAAGCCACTCACCCACCGTCTGCTCTTCAAACAAGTCATGTGAATTGGACTAATGATTGGAGTAGACGTTGTGTCTGTGGTGCCAGACCCGGAAGGTGCCACCATTAACCAGGGGTCTCTGAAGTTTAAAAAAAACAGCCCTTTTCAGGGCTACCCAATACTCAAGAAAAGAAATAACCATCAATTTGCCAATGTGTAGGTAGAGTAGTGTGAATATAAACACTAACTCTTTATTAATAGTGGAAGTGTATGTGTTTGTGTGTTTGTAAGAGCTTAGGTATGTTTGTGTGAATAGTAGATTATGGGTTTCTTAGCGTATGTGAAGAGTAAAGTTAGGGTTTTATTATATGAAATGAGAAAGTAGGGGGATGTTTTCCTTCACGTACGCGCTTTGTTAGGTCATGATCTAGGTAATATCAATTTTATGTTTTTAGGGGGATGTTTTCCTTCACGTTCGCGCTTTAAGTATAAAACTAACAGTGTTTGCCATTGGAGCCCATTCTACGGAATAAGCAAACAAGAAGATGCCAGCAGCTTCAGCTTTGTACAATAACCTTATGGGAAGTTGGTATTGGATAGTGGATGGATTGAATGTAGCAGAAAGGCTTGAACAGGAATGGAGGCATGCAGTGACAAAAGACTTCGTCTCAAGACAAGTAACCAGCCTCCACTTAGCCATCGATATAGTAAAAGAAATGATAGAGGATGAGGAGAAGAGAATCAGAGGTTTAATTAACCCACCGTATGTGAAAGTGGGTAAGTTGAAAGAAGCAATAGTTTATGTGACAAGTGTAAGGTGCTTTTTAGAAGACATTGTGGAATGGACAGATTGGTCTTTTGTGAAGTGGGGCTTAGACAAGCTTAAGAAAGCGGAAGAAGTAATGAGGAATGTGCTGACCGAAGAGGTCAAGAAGATCAAAGAAAAGTGGTCAAAGGAAAGAAAAGAAGAAGAAAATAGAAAGAAAAAGGAAGAACTAGAGAAACTAAATGCAAACTGGATGAAAATCCAAGAGAAGTTCCGAGCCATGGGTCACCCGGACTGGTTGCCGGAAACAGAAAAGAAAAAGAAGAAAGGAATGATGGACAAAATAAGAGGATGGTGGAAGAAGTTAAGAAGTTAAAAGAAGAAGAAAAAAACCCAAAGGCCCTTTTCAGGGCCCCCATATTTCTCGAAAAGAGATAGTCTTTGAATTGCCTACCCCTTTTTTTAAAAAAAATTTTTAAAGAAAAAAATCCCATGTTAAATTCCCCTTGTCCGTAGAGTGACCCACGATTTATTGCCATGTTAAATTCCCCTTGTCCGTAGAGTGACCCACGATTTATTGCCATGTTAAATTCCCCTTGTCCGTAGAGTGACCCACGATTTTTCGCCATGTTAAATTTCCCTTGTCCGTAGAGTGACCCAGGGGTGTTTTTAATGCTAATTCCCATTGTCCGTAGGGTGACCCCATTCACTACTCACGCGTCGTACGTAGAGTTTGGCTTCTAGGATTGTGCTTTTAGGAATGCCAGTCTTATCAGAATCAGCCTGCAAATGGAAAGCGGCACTGCTGCGATTCAGTCTCAAGCGGACATTGACCCCGTTCAGCAAATATTTCTCTTGCAACCACATGTCCAAATGCAAACGATCCATCAGTTCTAAACTCTTCTTGTCTAAGATTTTCTCTTCTCTTGCCTCAAAGCCGGAATTGCTTCCATCTATTGTGTCGAACTTGCCCGCTGTGTCAGCTACCCACAGCACACAGGCATTGAGATGACTATCCTTGGCATCTGTTCCGTACGTCAAGAGATTTTCCAGGTAGGCACGGTAAGGGTAAGTATCCATGCTGCTGCTGACTAGTTTGTTATTCAAGTACAAATCCACAGAGCTGAACAAGGAATGCATGAAATTGTTGACGGGAGCTATATTCTCAGTGTCTTCTACTTCATTACCATCCTTATCTAGAACTTGGACTTTTAAGTACAAGTAACTGCTATTCAGATCGATGTAATCTTCGGGCTGTCCTTTGATTTCAAACTCGATGGGAGCGGAATCGATCAATGAGGAGACGGGATTAAATTCCACCCACTGAGATTCTTGCATCGTCATCATGGTAGGGGGCATGGCAAACAGATCCAGTTCCGTCTTGGAACAAGCGCAAGACTCTCGGTGCATCATTTTTTTCTGTGTTTCAATAATCGAAAACGTCTAAGTCTCGAACGGTTCTTCTTTTCTTGGCCTTTCTCGCTTGAAGTCTAGTGAAAGGGTGTTTTCTTCGTCGTCTCTTTCTGCCTTGTCCTTGCTGAATGCCTGACTCGGTAGCGTGCAGAGCATTTATAGGTGTGTCTCGTCGGCCCAGAATGTCTTTGCCCGTTTGCAGCAAGACATTTTTGCCTGCCCTCATGAAGGCTTCTTTAGGGTTTTGTTTGTCGATGATGACATTTTGGAGAAATTCTTTGCCTTGCGTTAGTGCCGCATCTTTCAAGGCGTGCAATCCGCGTGTCACCATCGGTTTCAAGACTGGGGCCACCGAACGAAAGGCCGATTTTAACATGTCTCCTAAGCCGTGTCCTCGCTGTCGAGCAACCCCTCGGTACACTGGATACATGACTTACTTACTTACGAGTCGTGAGAGAACCGTTTTCGAAAATGGAGTTTCACCGTGACTTTTCCTTTGGTGAATGGAATATTTTGTCCCAGATCTCCTTTTATAGCAATGTTGACCGTGTCCAAATAAGACTTGCTGACAGGCAAATAGTGAGGATGGACAAATTCGCGGTGGATGTGGTAAGTGTTTCCACCTTCCTCGTCAGTGACCGTGACAGAATTTACTTTGAAAGGAATGACACGCAGTAACGGTACGGAGGTGTGTCCCACCACGTTGTACTCCACCACATCGGAGTACACGAACATCAAATTCAGTCCTTGGTTCAGTTCTACCGGGAAACGAAAATACCTTGCAAAATGCATGTCGTTGTCAATCTCTGCCATTTTAATAATTTTTTTGGTCTGCTTATCCGTGACCATATTGAGGTCTCCACCCAAAATGTCATACAATTCAGGGCAAAATTTAATACGTATACTTCTTTCCTCACTTTCAAATTTGATGAGTAGACGGTGAGACTGTTTGTGGTACTCGATGGTGACACGTTTTTTTGCTGTGGTCAGAACTTTGTCAAAGGTTGCATAGAATTTGTCAGCGATGGCTTCCACCAGATGTTGGCCACTAAAATAATGGCCTGAATTAATTTTAAAGTGATAAACGAAAAGAGGAGGAGAAGAGTCACTGCTGCGGGGTAATAGGTCCTTTGCAAGATGTGATTTATGTTGAGGACTGCCCGTTATCTGTTGCTGCAGTGCTGGGTCCAGAATTTCGACGTCAAAAGTGTTTTGAGTTTCAGTGATGTTTTTGATTTGTGTTGGGTGAATCATTTCTACTAAAGCCACTTCCCAATGGGCTTCGTGATCTAAGGGGATGGCTTGAGGTAATTTGGCCGTGTAACAGCACAACGTGTTGTTGGGAAACACCTCCATGGAACTGTCACTGGGTAAGGTTAAGTAAAATTGGTTTTGGTGACTCATAATTCCAGAGTTCTGTGGCTGTCCGAGGGGTTAGTGGACGTCAGAGGCGTGTCTCCGTCTAAAATGGGGTTCTGATTGTGGTTGTTGGAGTGGTGACTGACACTGGCGCTGGACACAACGTTCCCGTTCGAGGAGAATTTCAGGGAGGGATTAGGAAGCAGGTAACCGATGCAACTGCTCAATAAAATGGTCCACAATTGTTTGTCTCCTTGTTGCAAACTCAAATTGGCGATGGCTGCCCCGATGACACAATACACCACGAAGATTTGGCAGAAAAAGACGATTTGCGTTTTAGGCACACGTTCTCCACACCACACCCACAAGGGTTGTTTTTGTAAATCTTGCACAGAAGAACTAGGGGAAGAAGGACTGGTCGACGTAGCTGCGTCTGCTGCTGTGTGAAAGGGCATGATGGTCACTTCTTCTTTTTATAGTCGATGACTTGCGAAGCGTCGATCCAAGAATCGAAACTGGGTGGATATCCTTTCCAACGTACTTTGACTTCTTTGACACGTCGTTTGCCCACTTTACGGGTTCTGCGCTCGAGAATGCTTTCGATGTCGTACACGTCGTCTTCTTTTTTGGTGACACGTTGTAACTCGGGCAAATAAAACGTTCCTTTGAGTACTTCTCCGTTCATGTCTTCCAATTTATAGACGGCAGGATGACGGCCATGCACTCGTCCAGTGACGCGAAACAATTCGGTCGTCCAGTTAGGTAAGTAACCTTTGTCGAAAGTGCGTTTGGTTTTGCCAATGCGCACCCAATCTCCTACGACCAACTCTCCACTTTTTTTGGGGACAGCCCTCGTCGGGGACGTACCAAACAGACGCTCGAACACCAGCACTTCGTTGTCGGGAGTCACGTCTTGCGGGGCACGTCCGATGCTTCGATGGTAAGATTGGTTGTACGCTTGCACCAGGTGCGGTAAGATGTCGATGTACTTCAGAGTGTGGTGATGCGTAAAATATTTCCACATGCGTTCTTTCAAAGTACGTTGAAAACGTTCCACGATGCTGGCTTTGGTTTCGGGATTCTCGGTGGTAAAAAAATGAATGTCACGTTTCTTTAATTCTTTTTGGAAAGCTTGGTTCAGAAATTCGGTGCCTTTGTCCGTTTGCCATCGAAGAGGGCGACGACCGCTTTGTTTCAACACCCGTTGCAGGGCTCGCACTAACTCGCTGCTCGATTTGGAAGTCAAAGGCACGACCCAGGCAAATTTGGAAAAGACGTCGATGACACAAAACAAATATTTGTAGCCGCGATTGTAGCTGGCCAAATGAGAGACATCGGCTAAATCTGCTTGCCATTGATGATCGATGCCTTCCACTCGGGTGCGACTTCTGGCAAACTTGCGTCGAATGGGTTTGTGTAAAGTGTAGGTAGCTTGTTCTTGTAACCATCGTTGCACTTGAGGTAAACGGAGACTTTTCAGTCGAGTTTTGGCAGCACGATACAATTTTTGAACTCCTGCGTAACCTGCAGGATGCGAGGGATCGTAGTAAATGCTGGCTAAGACTTTTTCCATTTTTTTGTGTTAATAAGGCACCCACTCTTGGAAGAGGCTACTCTTTTTCTCTTGGGGTATTTTCTTGGATTGCAAGGCTTTGCGTGTGCGACCGGCAATAGGTGTCGAAGAGGAGGATGTCTGAGCAGGGGATATCGGTTCTTGTTTCACTTCTGTCTTCACTTTCTTTTTCTCTTGTGAGGAAGAAGGGGTGGCCATCATCTTTTTAATCCATCCAATTCTGGAGGTAGGTGGTGTTGTTAACTTGCGTACTTTTTCTGGTGGAGTTTGAAACCCTTCTTCTTCTTCTTCTTCTTTTCCTTTTTCTTTCTTGACCACTGGTACCGGTACTGGTACTGGTACTGGTGATGGTGCTGGACTTTTCATCAAGGTCTTAAAATCTTTCAAAGTGGGTGGAGCTGTTTCGTCTAAAGCTTTCTGGTGAAAGAGTTGCAGTCGTTGCAAGAGTTGACCGTACTTTTGCGATTTTTCTGTTTCGGACAAATCTTGGCGATCCATCAAGGACTGCAATTCGTGTTGTAACTGGGACATCTCGCTCAAATTGGGATTGGGAGGTAAATGCGGGGTGCGTTGTTCTTGCCACCGATGGTATTCCATCCATCGTTTGTAAGGCACTAAAGCTAGTTTTCGTCCTTCCATGGGGTTGTCAGGGGTCGATTCTGAGATCTTGGGACTTTCGAAGGCCTTTTTATCTTGCTCCCATCAGTCATCCCCACATGGTTCCCAAGACTCCTTTCAGTATGGGGCCTAACAAGAGAGGCAAAATGCCTCCACGTTGAACCAACATCTTCTTTTTTTGACGAATGGGAATTTTCTTTTGAACCATTTGGCGAAGAACGTGACGATGTTTGCCTAAGCATTGTTTCTGGTGTTTGGACAAAGGGATCGTGCCTTTCAAAACGTTCAAACAACATTCGCAGACGGTATCGATGACCTCTTTGGAGGCCGTTTGAATGAGTTTTTTTCGTAGGGGCGAAGAAGCTTTGGACAGGACAGATAACAGGTCCCCATGTTTAGCTAAACGTGGTGGCAGTCCTTTCCTTTTCTTTCCTTGGGGTTTTCTGGAAGGTGACATTTTTGCTTGTGGGTTCCGGGACATTCACCGAACAGACACTAACGTCGATGACTTAACGCACACCCTTTTATCTTTTTTTGGGACTATCGCTTTGTCATAAAGGTGACAATGTTTTTCCCAAAATCGCCAAGGAATCCTCCCCTTTGTTGACGCCTCTTTTTCTTGGAACGACTGTGTCTTTTCTTAGGGTAATGTCGATGCTTGGCTAAGCGCTTTGTCGGATGACGCGTCTGCCTTTGTCTCTTTCTTTTGTGGCTTCTTGGAGGTGACATCTTTTTTACAAGTTCACTGATACCCCGACTTGGTCACAGGCTCTTTTTATACTGGAACGCGTCGCCACTGATTGTCTTTACGTTTTATCAGTTTGAGGACAGGCATGACACGTCGTGCAGGGGTACGTAACGGACTAAATCGAGCCAGTTCTTGCTTGGACAAATCCAGTAAACTTTGTAACATGCCCGATCTTTCTTGGACTTTGATTTTGGGAGAAGATACTTTGTGAGCAGCAGCCACTGCCACTAAATTGGAGGGTCCTGCCACTGGGGAAGTTCTTTTGGGGGTCATCAACGGAGATGTTCTTGGTGTGATCAACGTCTCCAAGTACTCTTCAGTTCTGGGTGTCATCAACGGAGAAGTGGATGAACGTGAGGATGCCGGAGACGCAGTCACTGCCGTGGCAGGTCGTGGTTTGCGAGTGTAAGGTTGCGTCCTGGCCGAAGTGCCTCTCTTGCGACTAGTTTTCTTCTGTGGACTTTTCTTTTTCTGGGGACTTTTTCTCTGTTTCTTTTTCTGGGGGCTTCTTTTCTTTTTTCGGGGTGGTGGTGTCTGGTAAGAGGAGGGTCCTGCCACTGGAGAAGTTATTCTTCTTGGGGACCTGGTCTTTTTCTTTTTCTTCTTGGGGCTTCGTTGGACTTTTGTCTTGGGGATAACTTTGGGGGCATTAGGATCCCATCTTAAGAGTGAGCGAATGATGACCCCTCCTAGAGTACCGCTCCCTCCAGGTTTCAAAATGATTTGTTTTTTGGTTTGAGTGTCGATGCGGGGATCGGCCAGTTGGACCAAAGCGACTTTGTTTCGATCGAAAAAGCGTTGGGTTTGATGAGGAATCTGAATGATTCCTTGGAGTAATTGACGTGCCGTCACCGTGAACCATCGTAAGACTTCTTTGAGACTAGCTTCTAAGACACGGGCTCGTGTTTGTGGATCTTTTTCTCGACTGATGCCATACAAGGCACGAATCAATTTGACGGGAAGATGCGACTGAAGGGACGTCATGTTCACACTGTGTGAGACAGACGAAAAAGGGTCTGAGGTTTTTATAGATTTTTTGATGGGGAGTGAAATGAAGTCGAGGACGGAGACGTGTACAGGACAGGCCCTCCGTCTTGGCACCAGTGGTGAAACAAGTGGGTACGAAATCGCAAATCCTCGGGGGTCGTAGGTTTCAAATCGACGAGTAAATAGGCGTGTGGCGTTTGAGTGGCATCGTCGTACGCCTGAGTCAGCCAAGGTGTTCCTAACTGTTTGGCTAAGACTTGCACTTGCGATTTATCTCGAGGGCTTTTAAACAAGACCACGTAATGCGCATTGAGACTGATGGTGCGATGGGCTTTACTTTGTTGAAACAAATTTTGGGTGATGTAAATGACACTGGCATTACGGTGATGCCCTTTGCGCGTGAACCACAATTTAATTTCTTCTTCGTCTTCTCCTAACATGTCGTCGAAAATGACCAAATGGGTTTGACGGGAGTCAGAGACGATGCCGTCGTCTTCTTTAGGAATGCCTTCCACAAACACGATGGAATCGCCTTGACTTTCTCGCAAGAGGCTGTACGCCGATTGCCACTCTTTGTAACACCACACGATCCGTTGAGGGGGCCGATCGATCAAATGATGTTTATGTTCGATCAAACGTTTGACGAATTCGGTTTTGCCAGAACCGCTAGGTCCAGCAATGAGCATGTTAAAGGGATGGCGAAGATACAAAGCCTCCCAACTGGCACGATCTAAGTGTTCGTCGATGACTTTGACAGTAGAGGAAGAGGGAGCAGAGACAGCAGAGGTAGCCATGGTGTGAGAAATGTCACTTGTGACACGAAAAACAAACAAGACAAGAGTTTATATACTTTTTTCAGAACACGTTTATTGAATGTTTCAAATATGAACACGAAAGACAAAAATACATACAACCCAAATAGTGATGTACAGGAATATAAAACACAGCAAAGCGATCAAAGTGGAATATAAACAAGTGTCTGTACAACATGTTTTGGTTAACCAAGATGTCCTAGGGACAGTGTGTAATGTTCTTACAGTCTCTACATGAGGTATTGTCACACAAGTGTCCTCCCGGAATGACCCTTCAGGAATGTCCATGACAGTCCTGTCCTGAAGCGAGTGGTTGTTCTCGGTGACGGGTTCTTCTGGCACCGTCACTAACACAGGTTGAAAAGTAACTTTTTTCCTTGAACAACTCTTGTGCATACTGGGCCACTTCTTGGGTCCAAGCCTCAAAACCCCCCTTTTTCCAGTCACGAACATCTGTCCAATGAGGGTGTAAGTCACAAGCTACACACACATCGTCATACACGTCTTGGGTCGCTAAAAGTTGACGAATCTTTTTTTCCTGTTGAGGTCGAGAAGTATCCAGATGAAACCGCAAGGCTTTGAGCAAAAGGAGTTTTTCGTGACCATTTAAGGCCATGGAGGTGGTAAGTACTGATCGTAAAGAGTCCGCAAAGAATCGGCTGGTAAACGAAATCCCAAAAAACAAGTCACTAAGACACACACCACTTGTCGTCCCAAATTGAATGGATACAGTTCTTGTAATAATCGATGGTAATGATCCACGGTTTGAATATGGTCATTGAGTTCCTTCCACGGAATCTGTTGGATGACATGTGACATAAGTCGTGGCATGGCAGCCTGTTTTTATAGTCTCTTTGTTTCGGAAACAATACACGTACTTTCTAGCCAGAGATCTTCGTTCTCCAGTAGGGAATCTAAATCTTGCATACTGTAACCGAAACTTCAGAGTTCGTTTAGAAGTTTCCTCTTCCTCTAAGTAGATTCCACGTAAAATATGTTGATAATCCTTTAACTTGTCTTCCTCAATGTATTGCTGTAGGTGAATCTCGAAGTAACCAAAATCATGAACATTTCGATCATTCACTAACTGAAAGTGTTGAACAAGGTCTGACCACTGAAACAATTTCTGACGAATCAGTTCTCTTATACCATTCAGGTACCAGTGGTTAAAGATCTGGTGACGTAACGGATGCAATTGTTCTTTACGTTTGACTTGTATTTTCACCAGCTCTCGGTAAATGCGTTCTCTCAACTCCACAGGCAAAGCACGAATGTTCTCTTGTAAAGTATCCATGAATAGGTCATACTAAATCCTCTTTGGTCTGACACAAGAAATGTACTCTTTGCACAAACATGGTTTCACTTCAGTGTCGAATTTAAACCGTTGAGTCACTAATCTACACATTACAATTCGTTCAGAAGTTTCCTCTTTCACCAAGTTGACATTGTGTTCAAGATGTTGGTAATTCGTTAACTCTTCCTCTGGAATTCGATGCAGTACGTTTACAATGTAGTAGATAAAATTGTCCATACCAAACCATTCCTTTTTATAACCAGGAGGTCGTTGATCAATGTCTGTCCAATGGAACACTTTCAATTGAATCAGTCCTTGTATAGCCTTCAGGTACCAGTGGTTCAAACACCGGTGACGTATCGGATGCAATTGTTCTTTACGTTTCACTTGTATTTTGACCAGTTCTCGATAAATGCGTTCTCTCAACTCCACAGGCAAAGCACGAATGTTCTCTTGTAAAGTATCCATGAACAGATGATTATGGTAAAAAGTTACTTCAATGTCTCGGTCCCACTAAAGGTAAGTAATGACAATTCGGTGACCATCGAGCATGTTCTACGTAGGCCGAATCTTGCGGTTCCCAGTGGTGAAGTGTCACATCGCAACTGAAGCACCTGACTTTATCTCCTTCGCCCAAGTAGAAAAATCCGGCTCTGGCTAATTCTTCGGGGGTCGGTCCTCCCAGATACTTTGGCCATTTTCCTTTGAACGATTGAAGACGATTTTCAAAGTCGCAGTATTCCGACAAACGCACAGGAAAAGAATATTCGTTTTTCACAGGTTCGTTTCGATGAGGGTTGAGTGACATGGGTAGGAGTTTGCTCAGGGCTGGATGACATCCGTAGGGGGGTAGACGTGAAGGTGAACATTCCCCTTTAAAACGAAACCCAGTAAAATGTCCAAGAGGACGAGCAGCATCGCTTTCGCATCGCACAGGTTTGACACGCACAGCATCACTTTCCATGATAGGGGTAGGGGCACTAAAGTTCCCATGATGCTTTACGGCATCGCTCAGGTCACAAGGTACAGCATCGTATCCATCGCAAGGCTCACAATCGCACTCGTCTGCAAACTCCGTTACGCAATTACAATGGTAACCACATGGACAATCGCAGTTTCCTTCCGGACATTTTCCGTCGCAATGCATGGGTCTTATCCATCCAATATTAGTCACACTAGAGGAAGATACAACTTTTTTACAATCCCCAAACTGGAACGATGCCTCTTTCAAAGTATTCATCTTGTTCGCTCGGTCTTGGTAGTCACAATGAACTATCGATCTTGCCTAGGGTTCCTTTTTTATATACAGACCAATACCGACGCGACCGTAAGGTAAGGTGAAATGATTGGGAAGTCGAACTCGCTTCTGGTATACAATTTGATAGACTTTTTCCAAGGGTCGACTGACGATGTGGTGAGTGGGTAAACGTACAATCTTGTTAGGTTGATAGGTGGTCACTTTAAAGTTTCCATCCTCTCCCGATTGCAAGGCTTCTTTCAATACCCCAAAGTTGACCACACGACTGGTACGATAATTCAGAGTCAGTCCTTTCACTTTGCACGTCGTGTGCACTTCTCCTTGTTTGTCACGGTATTCGTAGCCGTAATTTTTGGGACCGCCACTGACGAAACTTAGAATCTTGTCGTCGGGATGCTCGTCTGTCCAGGCTCCTAAACGGTCTCCTTCGATGTTAGGGTGATGTTGAATCGGGTGATGGATGTAAATGCAGCTGTCCGTGTCAAAGTACAGGACGCGTTCCCCTAACAGTTCTAAAGCTTCGTACAATTTTAAGCGAGCATGAGCTGTCACGTAAGCCGCAATGATGACATTTCCAAAAGGGTCGTCTTGTACAAAGTCCAGATCTTCTTCGTAATTGACCAAGATCAAATTCTCTCGAACGACGTCCACGTGTTTCATGTATTTGGTTTTGTCGTGAATCATCTGGAAGTAGCGGGAAGGTTCTGTCAAATATTCCGTCTTGGGTAAACACGGTCGTTGTGCCATTTTACCCCACAAGCAATTTAACATCACTTTGGCAAACGATCGCCTGCCTTCGTTTTTCTCGATGTGGTCTAAAGTGATGCCTTCTTGTTCCCGGTATTTCTCTTTGAATTTTATTTGGTCTTCGGGAGTGTGACACCAGGACGGATAGCCGCTGGCTTCTTGCTTCAGTTTCAAAAAGGCATCCACGTAGTCGGCGAAAATGCCTTTCTGACTGGGATCACCCTTGCGGTACTGTTGTGTCTTGGGAAAGTGGCAAATTTCGTACACTTCTAATAGTTGGTATCCCATGTCCAAAGCTTTGAACAATTCTACGCTGACCCAGGTTCCCGTCAAGGCCCGTTCTTCCTGGCTGTGCTGACAAGGTTGATCTTGGTTGCACGTTTCGGCACAAGTACGGCACAAGGGAAACATCAATTTGCCTTGACAATGGTGAGGTAAGACGGGATGGTATAGGTTCGTGGGAGGCAAAACTTTACACTTGATCAAGCCTTCGTATTGTCGAATGTTTTTCAGGTCGATGTGTTCCGTTAACAATTGCGGGTGCCCTACAGGAAAGCGACAATATTTGCACACGTAGGGATACAGCGAACACACGTCCAAGTATTTGATTTCTTCTCCTATCTCTTCCTCGGCTTGGTACAGCAAACAGGTGGCATTGGTCCTTCCTCCGTACAAACTATCCCTCGGGTTCAGCGGGTCCATGAACAGGTAACTTTCCACGAGGCGTTTAAACTCGGGATCGGTTTTCAAACGGTGATCGTACTCGTGTTCCCACATTTCCACCACTTGGTATCCTTGCTGTTCTAACTTTAGGCGTCGCTGACAAGTGTCCTGGTACAAGTCTTCCATGGTTCGTTGCAAAAACTGATTTTTAGTGCCACGGTCAGGGTAACAGACGGGACATCCGTGAAATAAGCGACCGTTAAACTCGTACACGATCTTGGGGTTTTCTAAGTCCCAGCCATCGACCGAATACGTTCCGATGGTTTTTTCGCCCCCTCCGTTGCGGGCATGCTGAATCCACTTGTCTTCCTTGTCGCACAAGTAATGTAACCAACGTAGGGCTTTGACCGAGTATTGACGCTTGACAAAGTGGGTCGTTTGAGGGCTGATGACAGCCACGGTGTTTTCAGGCATGAATCGTTGTCGATACACTAGGGAACACGCTTTGGCAATGGTGCAAGCTTCTTTCAAAGGATCGACCCCTCCGTGTTCCATGAACAGTTCTCGAAATTTTCCACAGCAACGCCGTAAAATGTCCACGTCGGAACGACAATACTTTAGCATTTCTTCCTGAAAGTCGAAAGGGTCCGAGGCGTGAGACTGGTACCAAGCGTAGAAAGCTTCTCGTTGTTCGGTACGCATGTTGTCGGGGTCGTAATAGTGAGCCTCAGGCAAATGGGGTAGAACGGCGTGTTGATTGGCTTCCGTATTGAAAAAGTGTGGAAAGTACCCTTTAGCCATTTCTGTCATTCCAAACGTTTTAGGCATTCGACTCAAAGGCATGGCCAAGTAACTCATCGAATCTTTAAACTGTACTTGTCCCACTTGCATGAAAATGATTTTGGCTCCGTTCAAAGTCACTTTAGGACGCTCGGTGCCTTGTTCCGTATAGTATCTGAGAAGAAACTGTCCATCGTATCCGGAAAAATTGTGAGCCATCACCGTGGCATGACGATGACAATCTCCGTAACGTTCGATGTCCTCTTGGCTCCACGTCTTGTCGACGGGGTCTAAGACCCATTGGGCAAAATCGGCTAACGTGTTCGGTCCCCGAAAGATTTTTTCACGTCCTCCAGGAATCTTGCTACAGTGAGGGCAATGACTGAAGATAGGTTCTTGAATGCACTTCTCGCACGCTCGATGAGCCACGCAGAAATTAGGGATGTGAATGCCAGTCTCTTGCATGCATTCGAAATCGAAAAAGATGAAATTGCCTTTCTTCTTGTGACCGTCCTCTTTCTCTGGTGGGGGTTGGTATTTTTGCACGTAACATTGGTGTTCCAAGTCCACGATGTGGTGACAAATGTGACATTTTTTCTTTCCTCGACATACGTGTGCCTTGGCATTGTTGGTAAGTATGCCTTGTCCACACGTAGAGCACAATCTCAGGAGTTGACAAGCACATTTCTTCTGTGAACCTTGTGTTTTCAAATGTTGTTGGTAACAGGTAGGGCTGACAAACGTGCGCAGACAAGTGGAACAAGTCACTGGTTCTTCGCTCAGACAGGGTGGAGAGGCCAAACATCCTGAGCATTTCCATCCACAATGTTTGTGTTGCTCTCGATTATTATAACCATAGTCACATTTCTCACAGTAATAACCGTATCCCAGGAATCCGGTGATACTGGTAATGGTATCGAAATGGTCATCGTGATGATAAACATGAATGTATTTTCCGTCCTTAAAATCTTGGCCTCGACACAATAGAGGCCCGCGCATTTCTTGAGGGTGCACTTTCAAGGTGTAGCGTGGAGCTAGGGCATCTTGCAATTTTTGCATCTCAGGAATGCCACAGGGTGTGTCTTTGGGCAGTCCGGCTTGTTGTAACAGGAGTTCTGCTTCGTTTCGTTGTTTGGCTCGGTCGGAACGTTGAATAGTGTCCCAGGTTCTTTTCCATTCTACCGTGTCGTTCTTGTTGGCATAGGTTCGTCCCACCACGATGGCACGGGCTAAACACATCTGGTCTTGAGGGTTGTTAATTCGGACGAGACTCGTTTTGGTGTTGCGAAGGTCGTCCACCAATAACATCTTTTTGCGTCCTGTCCCTTGAGGAGGAGAGACGTGGGTCATGTCCAGTGTGGCTTTACCATCGGTGATGTCAAACTGATCATTAGATTGTTGTACGTTTTGAATCTTGTCCATGACTTTGGAAGCAGTCAATTCTGCAGGGGTGCTAAACTCGATCCAAACAGGGGATTTCAAACCGTCGTGTTGTATGGAAAGTCTCAAGCGATCGTCTTCTTTGGGTTGACATTGTCGCTTGAGTGCAGTGAGCAAAGAATCCCACACCTCGGTGATGAACACTTCTGCTTTCTCTAACGGCACTTCAGCCTTGAAATCTTTAAACTTCACCGTGTATTTGTAAGCCGTGGTTCTAAATTTTCTAGAGGAGCGCTTTTCCGTCTCTCGAATGGAATAATACTTTTCAGGGTTGACTAAGGGTGATGAACTTGGTTTAGAGGGTTCGGATTCTGGTTCACTCATGTCCTCTTCAAAATCACTGGCATGAATTTGTGCCAAGATTTCAGCCCTGGTACGAGGCGATAGATCACGTTTCTGCCTCTTACTTTCTTCTTCTTTCTTCTCGAATGAATGGGATCGTTTCATCTTGAAAGCAAAAAGTCAAATGACTCAAGTTCAAACACCATAAACTACTTTATAGTCATAGCAGACCAGCGTATATAAAAGGGTGCGTGTCTTGTCCTTTCACTATTCATTTCACTCTCAAGCCGAGCACAACGATGGAAGAGACTAACCAGATGGAACGTTTCGTCAGAGCTTTGCGAGGGGTCATTAGAAAATTCTCTTCAGACCAGCCTACGGACTACTCTCCTTCCTTTAGAGATAAAAGTCAAGATACTTGCTATATCTGTCAGAAGAAAGGGCATTGGTCTTCAGAGTGTCCAGACCGTCAAAAAAGAAAAAAAACAGGGGATAAAAAAGACAAAAGTCAAGATACCTGTTATTATTGTAAAGAAAAAGGACATTGGTCTCCAGATTGCCCCAAAAAGAAACAAGAGGAGTCAGAAGAAAAGAGGAATTCTTCAGAAGAAGAGAGGGATTCTTCAGAGGAAGAAGAGGAAGAAAAAAGACAATTCTATTTAAATGAGGCAAAGAAACACGAGAAGAAAAGAAGAAGGGAAGAAAGCGAGGAGAAAGAAGAAGAGGAAAAGAGTGTGACGGTGAAGAAATTCAAAAAACAGAGAGACTAAAAAAGGAGAAATCAATGAACTTTTTATTAAAGTGTTGTGTTGTGAATTGTGAATTGGATTGTAAAAAATGGAGAAAAGAATAAATGAATGATATAAGGTAAGTGTCTTTGAGTTGTGATTTTAAAATAAGAAGCTACACTCACGCACTCATACACAGACACGTACTATAAGGGTAAAATGGGTAAGTTTTTTTGAGTTATTGGCAAATTGAAATTGTATTTCTTTTCGAGAAATGTGGGTGGCCCTGAAAAGGGCCTTTTTTCTTTATGGTGTAGGGGTGAGTTTAAGCAATCAACTTTAACTGCCTTAAGCCTTTGCCACGGCCAAGGCCTACTTCTGGACTGCGTAATGTTGATGATGATAATGATTGGGTTGAAATCACTAAGGGTGGTACGGTACGCTTAGTCACAGGGTTAACGTGTTTAGCTCGGGAAGGTCGTATTCTCTTCGGTCGTGATAAAGAAGTCTGATACATTTGTTTCAGACTTCTTAACTCCGCTAAAATGTCCAACAGTACCGTGACCGTTTGATTTTCACCCTCTTGTTTCTTTGCTGCTACTTCTTCTTGCTGTTGTTTTTTTCTTACCTCTTCTTCTTGCTGTTGCTGTTGCTGTAGGAGAAAAGCCTGTTCCGCTTCCTTTTGTCGTTGTATAAATTTCTCCAATTCTTCTTTCTGTTTCTGTCTAAAATTCTCCACTTGCGGTAATGAAGAAGGTAACGAAGGTTCCGGAACAAATTCTTGCGAGGAGAGAAAATCCACAAAATCCCAATTCACCTCTTCTGAAAGTAAGTCAGGGTTCCCTTGGGCGGTCTCCCCTGCTGGTGCACCCCACTGGATCGTTTTCTGAGTTTCCGTCATGTTGAATCACTGTCGCATAGATTGACTGCACACAAGCGCTAGCGAATCTATATTGACTACGTGACGTCACAGACTGCTCTCTTCGGATTGGATGCGGGCTGACTAAATTCTGTAACGCGTGTTCGGATTGGTGAATGAACTCAATCCGTTTCAATCCTTTCTGTCCCTATAAATAAGCGCCGTTCACTGCATTGATTCACCTATTCTCGGAGCCTCAACATGTGGACCGACGTTGAATCTTCAACCCTTGTGTCAACGATGATGTTCAGGACGGACATGCTCATGTATGTCCGATCCAAGTGGACCGTTGTCTACAGGACCAACAGCAGCCTGTGGATAAGAAGAGTCTATATAGAGAGACAAGGTTGCCTCAAGAGGACTCTGATGTATGGCCCTGCTGTAAGACGAAGTTTGAGGAAAAGAAGATGTCGCAAATGCCCTTTATGTTAAGGGAATATTAACATAAACCAAAGGCCCTTTTCAGGGCCAGCCATATTTCTCGAAAAGAGATAGTCTTTGAATTGCCTACCCCTTTTTTAAAAAAATTTTTTTTTAAAAAAAATCCCATGTTAAATTCCCCTTGTCCGTAGAGTGTCCCACGATTTATTCCCATGTTAATTCCCCTTGTCCGTAGAGTGTCCCACGATTTTTCGCCATGTTAAATTTCCATTGTCCGTAGAGTGTCCCAGGGGTGTTTTTTGACTGGAATTTCCATTGTCCGTAGGGTATCCCACTTCACTACTGTCCTCATCTTTTCTTTCTTTACTTCAATTTTTCTTACTTTTTTTCTTCACTTCTTTCTTTTCTCCTTATGATGAATATCACCTTTTTGACTCAGGTTTTCGTTTTTTTTTTTTGGTCGAATCGGTGTAGGTGAAGGTGTTATCATCGCTGCGGGATTTGTGTAATGAGTGCTTAACATATTTTACACTCAATCTCTCTTCTTCTGTTCTACCGCGTTGGCAGTTTATGTCGTTGTCCTTGCAACGGATCTGATTCTTCTACATCAAATTCTTGAGGCCACTGAAAGATGTCCATAACGTTGTGTTTTTTTCAGTTGGTGGCAAGTTTGGTTGATAGATCAACAATTGTGACTCTTTTTGTACGTCAGTCGTCTCAGTAGGATTCAGTGGGCTATCCACTGCTCGTGGCAAAGGCGGAGCTCTATCCGTTCTTTATAAGGAACCTTGTGTTAGAATCTTCGTCCACCATTAAGTTCAAGCAGTACAATATTGAATTCACTAGAAAAGACACTATCATTTTTATGTCACCTAAACGTTCACAGGTACAGGAGTATCTAAAATCATTCCTGACACGGGAGCAACGACTTGGGTTGACGACGGAACCATCAGCATGGAAAGAGATCTCCCTGGATGAACGAGCGCTTTTTTATAGTGATTACGTTTCGAAGAATGTGACAATGTCGTCCTTATCGTCGTGTATTCGTCAAGGGAATTGTTCCTTTCAGCACTTTCAGAAACATTCAGACAGCATTTTAAAGGATCTGCTATCTCATCGATGCTTTCACTTTGGGTAACACCGACAACACCTCACGAAGCTAAACAAGTTGGAATGGTACTGTCCCCATTTTTAAAAAAATCAAACTCTTACGAAGGCAACCCATGGACAAAATATCTTTGTTCGTTTGTTTAATGAACATTCGTTGTGCGTGTTATAATACATTTAATAATTGAAATTATGACAAAATAATATGTTCAGACAAGAACAAGTCTTTACAACGCCATAGAAACCGTAGTTATGCAGAAATTTCTCGCCAAAAAAGTTATATTCTGAAATATATAGTCTTCTGAAATGAAACGTAACACATTTTACTCTGTACATGTTCTTATTTGAGTAAAATTTACACTTGAAAATCGAAACTTCCGGAAAACATACAGTCGTATCTATACGATGATATTAGAAATAACAGATGTATGCTTCAGTATTCATAATGAGAGAAAACGTACATGTATTCAATACTGGCATTACGATATGTCTTGAAGGGGCTATGGGACGGTAGTTGTTCAAATGTGACTAGCCAAGGATTAGTAACAATATAATTTCCTCATAGATCGTCTATTGTGTTTGCTGTTTTTGTTCTTTCTTTCTTTTACTGGTTTTCGATTTGACGAAATTTAATGTGATATATATATATATATATATATATATATATATATATATATATATATATATATATATATATATATATATATATATATATATATATATATATATATATATATTACCGTTTACGCTAAAAATATCTGTAACAGTTGTTAACTTGTATAACTGTTGTTTGTTGCTCACGATTTTCTTTACAATTTGCATAAGTGTACCTTACCTTTTGAATAATGACAGTCTTTATTGTAGTTTTTTTGGTACAAAGGAAACACTAACTACACACCGATAAGTTCCGCACAAAACCTAGACATTTTAATTGCATGCATGTTTTTGTTCTTAATAGAAATGTCCATATTATGCATAACTTTAAGAACAACTTTATAGTAATTAATTCTGAAGTGTGACCTGGCAAGTTAACAGACGCATCAAGCAACGGAAACACTTTCAAATATCACATTTATAGTTGTATTCAGGTGGAACACTTCAGCTTAAGCAAAGGCGTATACAAGTCTAAGGTAACTTTTAATCATATTCATTGTTCTTTAAAATATTATCTATTTTGTTATCACCTATTATTTGGTTTTGTTATCTGTAATTATCTAGAGTCTAGATTCATCCACTACAAATGGCAAAATGCGCTTTAAACTGTAGCCTGAAAGTACACATACATGTATTTTGATAGGCAACAATGTGCGTCATTTTGCACAGGTTTCATCTGAATTATACCCCAGACCTCTTTTGTATCATTTAAATTGATAGTGGAGTACATCTCCTTACAGTAAAAGTAGACATACAGCCTCTTCGGATTGAACCATTCAGATGTATCAGAGATATGGGTCCACAAATCATTGACAGTGAGAACATGTCTGGAGTGACAATGCGGAAACTACTGAAATGTTTCCAAAAAAATCGTGCCAGACAAAAGCATTCGTCCCCTGTCTGTGTATTTGTTGTCCGTTAAGAATTGACTGTGTTTAAGTTCTATACCTTTTCTTTTATTTACCCGTATGCTGTTTTTGAAAATAGCGAGGTTTTATTAGAAAGATAAAAACGAATTGACTTGGAGTCTGAACCTGGTTCGTTCTTAATGCGAAATCTGCGCGTGAACTCCTTGCATCCTTTTATTATGTCTTTCCTATCATTAGAACTGGATATGACAATTGATTCGCTGTTTAAAGAAACGAGGGCAGCATATGGCCTTTACGTAAAGCTGAAAGATTTTGACCGCTAAGTTGGGAATTTATCCACAAATAAAATTTGTTTTCAGATTGAGCTTAATAAATGTAGCCAAACTGAAATGGCCAATAGTAGTTAAGTGGGCCACCATAGGGACAATGGGACTTAGCATTAAAAACACCCCTGGGCAACTCTAGGGACAATGGAAATTTAACATAGAGAAAAACGCTGGGCCACTTTAGGGACAATGGAAATTTAACATAGAGTTTGGGTCTGTCTAGGGACAAGGGAAATTAACATGGGAATAGAGTTTGGGTTTGTCTAGGGACAAGGGGAATTGAATATGGGATTTTTTTTTTTTTTTTTTAAAGTTTTTTTAAATTTAAATTTAAATTTAAATTTAGAAAAGGGGTAGGCAATGGAAAGGCTATCTCTTTTCGAGAAATATGGCTGGCCCTGAAAAGGGCCTTTGGGTTTATGTTAATGTATTCATTAACATAAATGGTACCGCATTGGTCTTCTTCTTGTCCTTAGGCTACGTCTCACTGTTGGTCCGTAAATCAGCACTCTTTTCAGGCATCCTTGTCTTTCTACGTAGATCCTACGTATCCACAGGCTGGTGTTTGTCCTGTGGACAACGGCCCACTTGGATCGGACATACATGGGTATGTCCGTCCTAAACATCATGGAAGACACAAGCGTAGAAGATTGCACATCGGTCCACATCTTGAAGCGACGAGAACAGGTGAATCAATGCACTGAACTGCGCTTATTTATAGGTAGAGGCAGGATTGAAACGGATTGAGTTCATTCACCAATCCAAACACGCGTTACAAAATTCAGTCAGCCCGCATCCAATCCGAAGAGAGTAGTCTGTGACGTCAGTTGGTCTATATAGATTCGCTAGCGCTTGTGTGCAGTCAATCTATGCGACAGTGATTCAACATGACGGAAACTCAGAAAACGATCCATTGGGGTGCACCAGCAGGGGAGACTGCCCAAGGGAACCCGGACTTACTTCAGAAGAGGCACATTGGGATTTTGTGGATTTTCTTACCTCGCAAGAATTTGTTCCGGAACCTTCGTTACCTTCTTCATTACCGCAAGTGGAGAATTTTAGACAGAGACAGAAAGAAGAATTGGAGAAATTTATGCAACGACAAAAGGAAGCGGAACAAGCTTTTCTCCTACAGCAACAGCAACAGCAACAAGAAGAGGTAAGAAAAAAACAACAGCAACAACAGCAAGAAGAAGTAGCAGCAAAGAAACAAGAGGGTGAAAATCAAACGGCTACGGTACTGTTGGACATTTTAGCGGAGTTAAGAAGTCTGAAACAAATGTATCAGACTTCTTTATCACGACCGAAGAGAATACGACCTTCCCGAGCTAAACACGCCAACCCTGTGACTAAGCCTGTCGTACCACCCTTAGTGATTTCAACCCAATCATCAGAAGTAGGCCTTGGCCGTGGCAAAGGCTTAAGGCAGTTAAAGTTGATTGGTTAAACTCACCCCTACACCAAAATAAAAAGGCCCTTTTCAGGGCCACCCACATTTCTCGAAAAGAAATACAATTTCAATTTGCCAATAACTCAAAAATAAACCCCACCCATTTTACCCTTATAGTACGTGTCTGTGTATGAGTGCGTGAGTGTAGCTTCTTATTTTAAAATCAAAACTCAAAGACACTTACCTCATATCATTCATGTATTCTTTTCTCCATTTTTTACAATCCAATTCACAATTCACCACAGAACACTTTAATTAAAAGTTCATTGACTTCTTCTTTCTCCTTGTTTAGTCTCTCTGTTTTTTGAATTTCTTCACCGTTTTTTCCTCATTTTCTTCCCTTCTTTTCTTCTCCTGTTTCTTTGCTTCTTTTAAATAGAATTGTCTTCTTTCTTCCTCTTCTTCCTCTGAAGAATCCCTCTCTTCTTTCGAAGAATCCCTCTCTTCTTCTGAAGAATCCTTCTTTTCTTCTGACTCCTCTTGTTTCTTTTTTGGGCAATCTGGAGACCAATGTCCTTTTTCTTGACAATAATAACAGGTATCTTGACTTTTGTCTTTTTTAGCCCCTGTTTTTGTTCTTTTTTGACGGTCTGGACACTCTGAAGACCAATGCCCTTTCTTCTGACAGATATAGCAAGTATCTTGACTCATATCTCGAAAGGAAGGAGAGTAGTCCGTGGGCTGGTCTGAAGAGAATTTTCTAATGACCCCTCGCAAAGCTCTGACGAAATGTTCCATCTGGGTAGTCTCTTCCATCGTTGTGCTCAGCTTGAGAGTGAAATGAATAGTGAAAGGACAAGACACACACCCTTTTTATATACGCTGGTTTGCCAAGACTATAAATTAGTCTATGGTGTTTGAACTTGAGTCATTTGACGTTTTGCACTCAAGATGAAACGATCCTATTCATTCGAGAAGAAAGAAGAAGAAGAAGAAAGTAAGAGGCAGAAACGTGATCTATCGCCTCGTACCAGGGCTGAAATCTTGGCACAGATTCATGCCAGTGATTTTGAAGAGGACATGAGTGAACCAGAATTTGAAACCTCTAAACCAAGTTCACCACCCTTAGTCAACCCTGAAAAATACTATTCCATTCGAGAGACGGAAAAGCGCTCCTCTAGAAAATTTAGAACCACGGCTTACACCTACACGGTGAAGTTTAAAGATTTCAAGACCGACGTACCCTTGGAGAAAGCAGAAGGATTTATCACCGAGATGTGAGATTCTTTGCTCACCGCACTCAAGCGACAATGTCAACCCAAAGAAGACGATCGCTTGACACTATCCATAGATCACGACGGTTTGAAATCCCCTGTTTGGATCGAGTTTAGCAGACCTGCAGAACTAACCCCTTCCAAAATCATGGACAAGATTCAACACGTACAACAATCTAATGACCAGTTTGACATCACCGATGGTAAAGCCACACTGAAAATGGCCCACGTCTCTCTTCCTCAAGGGACAGGACGCAAAAAGATGTTATTGGTGAACGAGCTTCGCAGCATTAAGCGTAGTCTTGTCCAAATTCACAATCCTCATGACCAGATGTGTTTAGCCCGTGCCATCGTGGTGGGACGAACCTATGCCAACAAGAACGACACGACAGAATGGAAAAGAACCTGGGAGAACATTCGAAAATCGAACCGAACCAAACAACGAAACGAAGCAGAACTCCTGTTGCAACAAGCTGGCCTGTCCAAAGACACACCCTGTGGCATTCCTGAGATGCAAAAATTGCAAGATGCCCTAGCTCCACGCTACACCTTGAAAGTGCACCCTCAAGAAATGCGCGGGTCTCTGTTGTTTCGAGGCCAAGACTTTAAGGACGGAAAATACATTCATGTTTATCATCACGATGACCATTTCGATACCATTACCAGTATCACCGGATTCCTGGGATACAGATATTACTGTGAGAAATGTGACTATGGTTATAATAATCGAGAGCAACACAAGCATTGTGGATGGAAATGCCCAGGATGTTTGGCCTCTCCACCCTGTCTGAGCGAAGAACCAGTGCCTTGTTCGACTTGTCTGCGCACGTTTGTCAGCCCTACCTGTTACCAACAACATTTGAAAACACAAGGTTCACAGAAGAAATGTGCTTGTCAACTCCTGAGATTGTGCCCTACGTGTAGACAAGGCATACGTACCAACAATGCCAAGGCACACGTATGTCGAGGAAAGAAAAAATGTCACATTTGTCACCACATCGTGGACTTGGAACACGAATGTTACGTGCAAAAATACCAACCCCCACCAGAGAAAGAGGACGGTCACAAGAAGAAAGGCATTTTCATCTTTTTCGATTTCGAATGCATGCAAGAGACTGGCATTCACATCCCTAATTTCTGCGTGGCTCATCGAGCGTGCGAGAAGTGTATTCAAGAACCTATCTTCAGTCATTGCCCTCACTGCAGCAAGATTCCTGGAGGACGTGAAAAAATCTTTCGGGGACCAAACACGTTAGCCGATTTTGCCCAATGGGTCTTAGACCCCATCGACAAGACGTGGAGCCAAGAGGACATCGAACGTTACGGAGATTGTCATCGTCATGCCACGGTGATAGCTCACAATTTCTCCGGATACGATGGACAGTTTCTTTTGAGGTACTATACGGAACATGGCACCGAACGTCCTAAAGTGATTTTGAACGGAGCCAAAATCATTTTCATGCAAGTGGGGCAAGTACAGTTTAAAGATTCGATGAGTCACTTGGCCATGCCTTTGAGCCGAATGCCTAAAACGTTTGGAATGACAGAAATGGCTAAAGGGTACTTTCCACACTTTTTCAATACGGAAGCCAATCAACATGCTGTTCTACCCCATTTGCCTGAGGCTCACTATTACGACCCCGACAACATGCGTACCGAACAACGAGAAGCTTTCTACGTTTGGTACCAAGCTCACGCCTCGGACCCTTTCGACTTTCAGGAAGAAATGTTAAAGTATTGTCGTTCCGACGTGGACATTTTACGGCGTTGCTGTGGAAAATTTCGAGAACTGTTCATGGAACACGGAGGGGTCGATCCTTTGAAAGAAGCTTGCACCATTGCCAAAGCGTGTTCCTTAGTGTACCGCCAACGATTCATGCCTGAAAACACCGTGGCTGTCATCAGTCCTCAAACGACCCACTATGTCAAGCGTCAATACTCGGTCAAAGCCCTACGTTGGTTACATTACTTGTGCGACAAGGAAGACAAATGGATTCAGCATGCCCGCAACGGAGGAGGCGAAAAGACCATCGGAACGTATTCGGTCGATGGCTGGGACTTGGAAAACCCCAAGATCGTGTACGAGTTTAACGGTTGCTTATTTCACGGATGTCCCGTCTGTTACCCTGACCGTGGCACTAAAAATCAGTTTTTGCAACGAATCATGGAAGACTTGTACCAGGACACTTGTCAGCGACGCCTAAAGTTAGAACAGCAAGGATACCAAGTGGTAGAAATGTGGGAACACGAGTACGATCACCGTATGAAAACCGATCCCGAGTTTAAACGCCTCGTGGAAAGTTACCAGTTCGTGGACCCGCTGAACCCGAGGGATAGTTTGTACGGAGGAAGGACCAATGCCACCTGTTTGCTGTACCAAGCCGACGAAGAGAAAGGAGAAGAAATCAAATACTTGGACGTGTGTTCGCTGTATCCCTACGTGTGCAAATATTGTCGCTTTCCTGTAGGGCACCCGCAATTGTTGACGGAACACATCGACCTGAAAAACATTCGACAATACGAAGGCTTGATCAAGTGTAAAGTTTTGCCTCCCACGAACCTATACCATCCCGTCTTACCTCACCATTGTCAAGGCAAACTGATGTTTCCCTTGTGCCGTACTTGTGCCGAAACGTGCAACCAGGACCAACCTTGCCATCACAGCCAGGAAGAACGGGCCTTGACGGGAACCTGGGTCAGCGTGGAATTGTTCAAAGCTCTGGACATGGGATACCAACTGTTAGAAGTGTACGAAATTTGCCACTTTCCCAAGACACAACAGTACCACAAGGGTGACCCTACTCAGAAAGGCATTTTCGCCGACTACGTGGATGCCTTTTTGAAACTGAAACAAGAAGCCAGTGGCTATCCTTCCTGGTGTCACACTCCCGAAGACCAAATACAATTCAAAGAGAAATACTACGCACAAGAAGGCATCTCTTTAGACCACATCGAAAAAAACGAAGGCAGGCGATCGTTTGCCAAAGTGATGTTAAATTGCTTGTGGGGTAAAATGGCACAACGACCGTGTTTACCCAAGACGGAATATTTGACAGAACCTTCCCGCTACTTCCAGATGATTCACGACAAAACCAAATACATGAAACACGTGGACGTCGTTCGCGAGGATTTGATCTTGGTCAATTACGAAGAAGATCTGGACTTTGTACAAGACGACCATTTTGGAAATGTCATCATTGCGGCTTACGTGACAGCTCATGATCGCTTAAAATTGTACGAAGCTTTAGAACTGTTAGAAGAACGCGTCCTGTACTTTGACACGGACAGTTGCATTTACATCCATCACCCGATTCAACAGCACCCTGACATCGAAGGAGACCGTTTAGGAGCCTGGACAGACGAGCATCCCGACGACAAGATTCTAAGTTTCGTCAGTGGTGGTCCCAAAAATTACGGCTACGAATACCGGGACAAACAAGGAGAAGTGCACACGACGTGCAAAGTGAAAGGACTGACTCTGAATCATCGTACCAGTCGAGTGGTCAACTTTGGGGTATTGAAAGAAGCCTTGCAATCGGGAGAGGATGGAAACTTTAAAGTGACCACCTATCAACCGAACAAGATTGTACGTTTACCCACTCACCACATCGTCAGTCGACCCTTGGAAAAAGTCTATCAAATTGTATACCAGAAGCGAGTGCGACTTCCCAATCACTTCACCTTACCGTACGGTCACGTCGGTATTGGTCTGTATATGAAAAGGAACCCTAGGCAAGATCGATAGTTCATTGTTCATTGAAGTAACTTACCATGTCGTTGACGAAGAAGAAACCAGATTGGTTAGGAGTCAAATGTTGGACATCACCGAGACCAGGGTTTTGAGGCTTGGACACAAGAGGTGGCCCAGTATGCACGAGAGTTATTCAAGGAAAAAAGTTACTTTTCAACCTGTGTTAGTGACGGTGCCAGAAGAACCCGTCACCCAGGACAGGACTGTCGTGGACAGGCCTGAAAGACCCTTTCGGGAGGACACTTGTGTGACCTTACCCTTACTATAGAACTGGTTAGAACTTTACCCAAAACATGTTGTACAGACACTTCTGTTTATTCCACGTTCATGGTTATCATGTGCCTTTTATTCTTGTACTTAAGCCTTTGGCTTTTATGCATTTTTGTCTTTCGTATTCATGTTTAAAACATTCAATAAACGTGTTCTGAAAAAGTATATAAACTCTTGTCTTGTTTGTTTTTCGTGTCACAAATGACATTTCTCACTCCATGGCTACCTCTGCTGTCTCTGCTCCCTCTTCCTCCACTGTCAAAGTCATCGACGAACACTTAGATCGTGCCAGTTGGGAGGCTTTGTATCTTCGCCATCCCTTTAACATGCTCATTGCTGGACCTAGCGGTTCAGGCAAAACCGAATTCGTCAAACGTTTGATCGAACATAAACATCATTTGATCGATCGACCCCCTCAACGAATCGTGTGGTGTTACAAAGAGTGGCAATCGGCGTACAGCCTCTTGCGAGAAAGTCAAGGCGATTCCATCGTGTTTGTGGAAGGCATTCCTAAAGAAGACGATGGCATCGTCTCTGACTCCCGTCTAACCCATTTGGTCATTTTCGACGACATGTTAGGAGAAGACGAAGAAGAAATTAAACTGTGGTTCACGCGCAAAGGGCATCACCGTAATGCCAGTGTCGTTTACATCACCCAAAATTTGTTTCAACAAAGTAAAGCCCATCGCACCATCAGTCTCAATGCGCATTACGTGGTCTTGTTTAAAAGCCCTCGAGATAAATCGCAAGTGCAAGTCTTAGCCAAACAGTTAGGAACGCCTTGGCTGACTCAGGCGTACGACGATGCCACTCAAACGCCACACGCCTATTTACTCGTCGATTTGAAACCTACGACCCCCGAGGATTTGCGATTTCGTACCCACTTGTTTCACCACTGGTGCCAAGACGGAGGGCCTGTCCTGTACACGTCTCCGTCCTCGACTTCATTTCACTCCCCATAAAAAAATCTATAAAAACCTCAGACCCTTTTTCGTCTGTCTCACTCTCAGTGCGAACATGACGTCCCTTCAGTCGCATCTTCCCGTCAAATTGATTCGTGCCTTGTATGGCATCAGTCGAGAAAAAGATCCACAAACACGAGCTCGTGTCTTAGAAGCTAGTCTCAAAGAAGTCTTACGATGGTTCACGGTGACGGCACGTCAATTACTCCAAGGAATCATTCAGATTCCTCATCAAACCAAACGCTTTTTCGATCGAAACAAAGTCGCTTTGGTCCAACTGGCCGATCCCCGCATCGACAGTCAAACCAAAAAACAAATCATTTTGAAACCTGGAGGGAGCGGTACTCTAGGAGGGGTCATCATTCGCTCACTCTTAAGATGGGATCCTAATACCCCCAAAGTTATCCCCAAGACAAAAGTCAAACGAAGCCCCAAGAAGAAAAAGACCAGGTCCCCAAGGAGAACTTCTCCAGTGGCAGGACCCTCCTCTGACCAGACACCACCACCACCCCGGAAAAAGAAAAGAAGCCCCCAGAAAAAGAAAAGTCCACAGAAAACTAGTCGCAAGAGAGGCACTTCGGCCAGGACGCAACCTTACACTCGCAAACCACGACCTGCCACGGCGGTGACTGCGTCTCCGGCAGCTTCACGTTTGTCCACTTCTCCGTTAATGACACCCAGAACTGAAGAGTACTTGGAGACGTTGATCACACCAAGAACTTCTCCGTTGATGACCCCCAAAAGAACTTCCCCAGTGGCAGGACCTTCCAATTTAGTGGCAGTGGCTGCTGCTCACAAAGTACCTTCTCCCAAAATCAAAGTTCAAGAAAGATCGGGCATGTTACAAAGTTTACTGGATTTGTCCAAGCAAGAACTGGCTCGATTTAGTCCGTTACGTACCCCTGCACGACGTGTCATGCCTGTCCTCAAACTGATACGACGTCAAGACAATCAGTGGCGACGCGTTCCAGTATAAAAAAGGCCTGTGACCAAGTCGGGTATCAGTGTTTTTTTGGTGCTCCTGAAGACTCAAAGATGTCACCCTCCAGAAAACCCCAAGGAAAGAAAAGGAAAGGACTGCCACCACGTTTAGCCAAACATGGGGACATGTTATCTGTCCTGTCCAAAGCTTCTCCACCCCTACGAAAAAAACTCATTCAAACAGCCTCCAAAGAGGTCATCGATACCGTGTGCGAATGTTGTTTGAACGTTTTGAAAGGCACGATCCCTTTGTCCAAACACCAGAAACAATGCTTAAGCAAACATCGTCACGTTCTTCGCCAAATGGTTCGAAAGAAAATTCCCATTCGTCAAAAAAAGATGTTAGTGCAACGTGGAGGTATTTTACCTCTCTTGTTAGGCCCCATACTGAAAGAAGTCTTGGGAACCATGTTAGGAGGACTGGTGGGAGCAAGATAAAAAGGCCTTCGGAAGTCCCAAGATCTCAGAATCGACCCCTGACAACCCCATGGAAGGACGAAAACTAGCTTTAGTGCCTTACAAACGATGGATGGAATACCATCGGTGGCAAGAACAACACACCCCGCATTTACCTCCCAATCCCCATTTGAGCGAGATGTCCCAGTTACAACACGAATTGCAGTCCTTGATGGATCGCCAAGATTTGTCCGAAACAGAAAAATCGCAAAAGTACGGTCAACTCTTGCAACGACTGCAACTCTTTCACCAGAAAGCTTTAGACGAAACAGCTCTACCCACTCTGAAAGATTTTAAGACCTTGATGAAAAGTCCAGCACCATCACCAGTACCAGTACCAGTACCAGTACCACCAGTACCCGTGACCAAGACAGAAAAAGGAGAAGAAGAGGAAGGGTTTCAAACTCCACCAGAAAAAGTACGCAAGTTAACAACACCACCTACCTCCAGAATTGGATGGATTAAAAAGATGATGGCCACCCCTTCTTCATCACAAGAGAAAAAGAAAGTGAAGACAGAAGTGAAACAAGAACCGATATCCCCCGCTCAGACATCCTTCTCCTCTTCGACACCTATTGCTGGCCGCACACGCAAAGCATTGCAATCCAAGAAAATACCCCAAGAGAAAAAGAGTAGCATCCTCCAAGAGTGGGTGTCTTATTAACACGCCAACCAACACAAAAAAATGGAAAAAGTCTTAGCCAGCATTTACTACGATCCCTCCCATCCTGCAGGTTACGCAGGAGTTCAAAAATTGTATCGTGCTGCCAAAACTCGACTGAAAAGTCTCCGTTTACCTCAAGTGCAACGATAGTTACAAGAACAAGCTACCTACACTTTACACAAACCCATTCGACGCAAGTTTGCCAGAAGTCGCACCCGAGTGGAAGGCATCGATCATCAATGGCAAGCCGATTTAGCCGATGTCTCTCATTTGGCCAGCTACAATCGTGGCTACAAATATTTGTTTTGTGTCATCGACGTCTTTTCCAAATTTGCCTGGGTCGTGCCCTTGACTTCCAAATCGAGCAGCGAGTTAGTGCAAGCCCTGCAACGGGTGTTGAAACAAAGCGGTCGTCACCCTCTTCGATGGCAAATGGACAAAGGCACCGAATTTCTGAACCAAGCTTTCCAAAAAGAATTAAAGAAACGTGACATTCATTTTTTTACCACCGAGAATCCCGAAACCAAAGCCAGCATCGTGGAACGTTTTCAACGCACTTTGAAAGAACGCATGTGGAAATATTTTACGCATCACCACACTCTGAAGTACATCGACATCTTACCGCACCTGGTGCAAGCGTACAACCAATCTTACCATCGAAGCATCGGACGTGCCCCGCAAGACGTGACTCCCGACAACGAAGTGTTGGTGTTTGAGCGTCTGTTTGGTACGTCCCCGACGAGGGCTGTCCCCGAGAAAAGTGGAATGTTGGTCGTAGGAGATTGGGTGCGCATTGGCAAAACCAAACGCACTTTTGACAAAGGTTACTTACCTAACTGGACGACCGAATTGTTTCGCGTCACTGGACGAGTGCATGGCCGTCATCCTACCGTCTATAAATTGGAAGACATGAACGGAGAAGTGCTCAAAGGAACGTTTTATTTGCCCGAGTTACAACGTGTCACCAAAAAAGAAGACGACGTGTACGACATCGAAAGCATTCTCGAACGCAGAACCCGTAAAGTGGGCAAACGACGTGTCAAAGAAGTCAAAGTACGTTGGAAAGGATATCCACCCAGTTTCGATTCTTGGATCGACGCTTCGCAAGTCATCGACTATAAAAAGAAGTGACCATCATGCCCTTTCACACAGCAGACGCAGCTACGTCGACCACTCCTCCTTCACCTAGTTCTTCTGTGCAAGATTTACAAAAACAATCCTTGTGGGTGTGGTGTGGAGAACGTGTGCCTAAAACGCAAATCGTCTTTTTCTGCCAAATCTTCGTGGTGTATTGTGTCATCGGGGCAGCCATCGCCAATTTGAGTTTGCAACAAGGAGACAAACAATTGTGGACCATTTTATTGAGCAGTTGCATCGGTTACCTGCTTCCTAATCCCTTCCTGAAATTCACCTCGAACGGGAATCCCGGGAACCTTGTGTCCAGTGCCAGTGCCAGTCGCCACTTCAATCACAACCAGAACCCCATTTTAGACGGAGACACGCCTCTGACGTCCAGTAACCCCTCGGACAGCCACAGAACTCTGGAATTATGAGTCACCAAAACCAATTTTACTTAACTTTACCCAGTGACAGTTCCATGGAGGTGTTTCCCAAGAACACGTTGTGCTGTTACACGGCCAAATTACCTCAAGCCATCCAGTTAGATCACGAAGCCCATTGGGAAGTGGCTTTAGTAGAAATGATTCACCCGACCCAACTCCTCAATGTCCTTCCCAATCAAATTTTTTTTTGATGTGGAAGTTCATGACGAGCAAATGCAACAGTGGATGGATAGCAATGTCAAATATGACAAGAAAACCCGTACTCAAAAGTACACCACCTATCACTTGTTCATTCCCCCAGGCTATTATTTTAGTGGTCAACATTTGGTCAGCACCATAGCCTCCAGGTTTAATGTCGTGTTTCTGAAAGCTTTGGAGCATGTCAACAAAAGTGTCACCATGGAGTACCACAAAGCAGCTCGTCGCTTCTTGATGAAATTTGAACGGAGTAAAATCCTGTCCATTTTATTTTGTCCTGAATTGTTTGACATGTTGGGCGGAGACATTGACATGAGAAAGACCATGCTCAAGAAAAACGAATTACCCATCGTTTACGACAACGAGTCTTTTAGCAAGTTATTTCGTGCCCCGGTAGAACTGAACCAAGGACTGAATTTGATGTTCGTGTATTCCGATGTGGTGGAGTACAACGTGGTGGGACACACCTCCGTACCGTTACTGCGTGTCATTCCTTTCAAAGTGGATTCTGCCACGAACACTGACGAGGAAGGTGGAAACACTTACCACGTCCACCGCGAATTTGTCCATCCTCACTATTTGCCGGTCAGCAAGTCGTATTTGGACACGGTCAACATTGCTATAAAAGGAGATTTGGGACAAAATATTTCATTCACCAAAGGAAAAGTCACGGTGAAACTCCATTTTCGAAAACGGTTCTCTCACGACTCGTAAGTCATGTATCCAGTGTACCGAGGGGTTGCTCGACAGCGAGGACCCGGCTTAGGAGACATGTTAAAATCGGCCTTTCGTTCGGTGGCCCCGGTGTTGAAACCGATGGTGACACGCGGATTGCACGCCTTGAAAGATGCGGCACTGACGCAAGGCAAAGAATTTCTCCAAAATGTCATCATCGACAAACAAAACCCTAAAGAAGCCTTCATGAGGGCAGGCAAAAATGTCTTGCTGCAAACGGGCAAAGACATTTTAGGCCAACGAGAAACACCTATAAATGCCCTGCACGCTACCGAGTCAGGCATTCAGCAAGGACAAGGCAGAAAGAGACGACGAAGAAAACACCCTTTCACCAGACTTCAAGCGAGAAAGGCCAAGAAAAGAAGAACCGTTCGAGACTTAGACGTTTTCGATTATTGAGAAAAGAGACAAAAAAATGATACACCGAGAATCTTGCGCTTGTTCCAAGACGGAACTGGATCTGTTTGCCATGCCCCCTACCATGATGACCATGCAAGAATCCCAGTGGGTGGAATTTCACCCCGTCTCCTCACTGACCGATTCCGCTCCCATCGAGTTTGAAATCAAAGGACAGCCCGAAGATTACATCGATCTGAATAGCAGTTACTTGTACCTGAAAGTCAAAATTCTAGATAAGACTGGAGGTGCTATAGACGATGAAGCAGTAGCTCCCGTCAACAATTTCATGCATTCCTTGTTCAGTGGAGTGGACTTGTACTTGAATAACAAACTGGTCAGTAGCAGCATGGATACTTACCCTTATCGTGCCTACCTGGAAAATCTCTTGACGTACGGAATAGATGCCAAGAACACTCATCTCAATGCCTGTGTGGTATGGAAGCTGACGAACCTACCAAGTTTGAAATATTGGAAACTGATGAAAAGAAAGACAACAATGATGGATTTGTAGAACGAAGAAAAGGAATCACGGGAGCCGACACAAGTTTAGAACTGATGGATCGTTTGCATTTGGACATGTGGTTGCAAGAAAAGTATTTGCTGAACGGGGTGGATGTCCGCCTGAGACTGAATCGTAGCAGTGCCGCTTTCCATTTGATGGCTGATAGTGACGGTTACAAAACCAAAATCCTAGAAGCCAGACTCTACGTACGCCGTGTGGAAGTGTTACCTAAAGTGGGAAACGACATCAGTCAGACGTTGAGCAGAACGACCGCCAAGTATCCCATACGACGCGTGGAAGTGAAAACCTTCACCATTCCCAAGGGACAGCGATCCATGATCGAAGATCATCTGTTCCAAGGACAGTTACCCAAACGTTTGATCGTTGGTATCGTCGAGAATACAGCCTTCAACGGAGCTGCCGAAAAAAATCCTTTCTACTTTCAACACTTTGGCGTGTCCAAAATCGAAGTCAGTCGCGATGGCAAGACCTTGTGTACCCGACCTTTCGAACCTGACTTTACCAAGAAGAATTACTTGAGATCGTACTTGTCCCTGTACGAAGCCACCGGACAGTTAGGAACCAATACCAGTCACGGCATTACGTACGAGGATTATGCAGGAGGCTACGCTTTGTGGGCTTTCGATTTCACTCCAGACCAAGGCAGCGACGAGGGACATTTCCACCCTATAAAATCCGGCCAGATTCGTGTGGAAATTCAGTTTAAAGACCGAGACCCTGATGAAACGGTGAACGTCATTCTGTATGCAGAATTCGATAATACGATAGAAATCAACAGTTTGAGAGAAGTCATCCTAGATTACTAGAAACCATGGAAGACTGTTATCCCTCTTTACCTAGTGGAGAAACTTTAAAGATGGAATGTGATGAGACTGGAAAAAAATGTTGTGTTTTGAAAAAAATTGCTTGATGTTATGATGTTGGATTATTGTTAAAAATGTTAGAGTTGTTGTTTAGTGTTAAGTGATTTTTGAATAAAAAATGTTGTGTTTTGAAAAAAATGCCTTTGTCTTTTGTTTAGCTATAAGAATGTTGGATTGATGCTCTTTCATTTCTTACTATCCCTCTCATGACACTCACTAAACGTTGCGACTCAAAAACCGTGTGGGGGATGTTTTCCTTCACGTCCGCGCTTTGACTTTAAGAACCGGGTTGTTTCCAGTCTAACCATCCATTGTCGACTCATCCTCCTAAGAAGATGTGCTCCAAACTAGCTAAACTCAACGAAGCCTACGTGAATTTGCATAGGGTCAGACACAGTCTGATACCGAAGCCAGAAGAAATAGAGAATGTGAGAATGTTAAAAATCACTGAAGACCTGATAGAAGAGCTCTTCAGAGAAGAAATGAACAGGGAGAAAGAAGAATGGACAGAGAAGTACAGACTTCAGAGACAGCAGCAACAGCAGCAACAACAGCAGCAGCAGCAGCAACCTGAACCTGACAGAGGCTTTGTCGATTGCCGTATCGACACCGAAGAGTTCTTCTTTTCTTTCCGAAGAAGCAGACCTATCGCCAGAAAGTCTATCCTCAGAGGACATCGCATTCTTAGAACTAAAAAAGAATGCCATAGCAAAAAAAAAACAGCCCTTTTCAGGGCTACCTCAATACTCTAGAAAAGAAATAACGATCGATTTGCCAATGTGTGTAGGTAGAGTAGTGTGAAAATAAACACTAACTCTTTTTAAAAAAATGTGAGGGTATGTGTTTGTGTGTTAGTAAGTGCTTAAGTAAGTTGGTATGAATAGTAGATTAAAATCATGTTTTTTCGGTGTTTGAGGTGTATATTTGGAGTTAGATTGGATTGCTTTGCGTATGTGGATAGTCTATTGAAGTGATTTATAAAAAATTTTAAAATAGTGATGGGTAGCATAAAAAAGTGAGTGAGTGTTTCTTTTAGGTCCGCGCGTTGTTGTTTTTGGTCATGATGTAGGTAACATCAATTTTATGTTTTTTTAGGGGGATGTTTTCCTTCACGTCCGCGCTTTCACTATAAATTGAAACTCGCTGGGCAGTCTAGCTACCCTTGTTGATTGATCAACACCAAAAATGAACACGAGACTGTCTAAACTGTTGGAACTTCATGTGCATCTGGAATATGCCAGGCGCCTGTTGAATGAACTGGCCGCGGAAGCCATTGTGGAGGAGGGAAGGATAAGAGAGGAGGAGGAAAGAAGAAAAAAAGAAGAGGAGGAGAGAAGATATAAAGAAGAAGAAGAAGAGGAAAGAAGATACAAAGAGGAGGAGAGAAGAAACAAAGAAGAGGAGGAGGAGAAGGAAAAGAAGAGAAGAAGAATAAATTTCAGAATCCCAGAGAGCGAAAATTGGGATTCTGAAGCGACATATCCTGCCTCTGCTCTCTCCCCCAAAAAAGTAAAAAGTAACTGGGGGATAAGATGTGTATGTGGCGCCAGGCCTGGAAGGTGCCACCATTAACCAGGTGTCCATGAAGTTCCAAAAAAACAGCCCTTTTCAGGGCTACCCAATACTCTAGAAAAGAAATAACCATCAATTTGCCAATGTGTAGGTAGAGTAGTGTGAATATAAACACTAACTCTTTTTTAAGATAGTGTGAGGGTATGTGTTTGTGTGTTTGTGTTTGTGTGTTTGTGTTTGTACCCGCTCACGTACGATTGTGTGGATAGTAGATTATGGATTTGTTTATTGTTTCTTAGCGTATGTGTTTGTGTGTTTGTGTTTGTGTGTTTGTGTTTGTACCCGCTCATTGAGTCATCCACCCTTGTGTCTTCCATGATGTTTAGGATGATGCTCATGTATGTCAGGTCCAAGTGGACTGTTGTTGATAGGACAGATACTAGTCAATGGATGAGGAGAGTTTACATAGAAAGACAAGGATGTCTCAAGAGGGTACTTGTGTATGGACCGGTAGTTAGAAGGAGTTTAAGAAGAAGAAGAAGAAGAAGAAGAAGATGTGACAGATGCCATCTATGTTAATATTAATATTAACATAAACCCAAAGGCCCTTTTCAGGGCCAGCCTTATTTCTCGAAAAGAGATAGCCTTTCCATTGCCTACCCCTTTTCTAAATTTAAATTTAAATTTAAATTTAAAAAAACTTTAAAAAAAAAAATAAAAATCCCATATTCAATTCCCCTTGTCCCTAGACAAACCCAAACTCTATTCCCATGTTAATTTCCCTTGTCCCTAGACAGACCCAAACTCTATGTTAAATTCCCATTGTCCCTAAAGTGGCCCAGCGTTTTTCTCCATGTTAAATTTCCATTGTCCCTAGAGTTGCCCAGGGGTGTTTTTAATGCTAAGTCCCATTGTCCCTATGGTGGCCCACTTAACTATTGCCAATGATACATTGCAGACAGTAGCCAAACTGACATTGACAATGATACACTGGAGACAGTAGCCAAATTGCATGGCCAATGATACATACAGACAGTAGCCAAATTGACATGGCCAGTGATACACACAGACTGTGGCCAAACTGGTGTGACCACTGATACATTGGAGACAGTAGCCAAACTGACATGGCCAATAATACATTGGAGACAGCAGCCAAACTGACATGGCCAGTGATACATATAGACAGTAGTCAAAATGACATCGTCTATGATACACTGGAGACAGTAGCTAAAATGACATGGCTAATGATACATACAGAATGACCAAACTGGTGTGACCACTGATACATTGGAGACAGCAGTCAAACTGACAAATATGATACACTACAAATATTATACTATAAGAAAAAGCCATGTTTATCTATCACCGTCCTTATCTCAGTCTTGATCTATTCTAAACCATTCTGAGAATTTCATATTCAGGGTGAGAAATAAATTTTCTTCAGAAACAGTAATTCGGCCCAAAAAAAAATCCTTTTTAAAATGTGCCTTTTGCGGATAGTTTATATTTAGTTAAAGTACTTCGTTTATTTAATCTTGTAAGAAAAAGTATAATGCACTGTTTGCTGTGTAGAAACATTTGCCAGATCACTAAAAAAAAAAAAAAACATACAGCGAAGGATTTCGCCCTTGGAATCATATCGTGTAATATCCCTGTACTCTGACTTGTTCTTTATGTTATTAGTTACGCTTAACAAGACGGTTGCAATATTAAACCTGGTATCAACGTTCATGTCTCGTGCTGTTATATCTATCCATATACGTCACTGAACTATTCTTCTCGATTGTCAGGTGGAGTTACTTCATTTCTATTTAGACTGATGTACAGTTACTTCATTTCTATTTAGACTGATGTACAGTTTTCATATATGGAATCTGTTCTAATAGTATGTTCCTTCAAAATACAACTAACAAAAAGCAGAAAACCAATTGACAAGAACTTATTTCTACCGTACCGCACTCGTGTCCAAATAAACTTCCTTGCATAAACTTCAAGCTCGACTATATAATTGCTGGGCTTATTATTGTGTGCTAATTATTTTACAGTCTTTGGATTTGCTCAACGATGTACCATAAACAACTCTAGTCTTATATTGTCATTTAATATATTTCAGTCTGCTAGTTTTCAGTCTTTGGATTTGCTCAAAGATGAGTTATAAAATAATAATGATAACAACTTGGATTTAGTTCAGTTCCTAATCCGAGGTCTTTACAATATTAGATAAGACATAAAAACACATAAAGCGACAAGATTAGAAAAACAAACACCATGAAATTACAAAACAAAAACATGCTGACAATAATTAATGAAGCAGACATTATGTCTGTGCTTGCAGTCGACTTTGGTGAGCTTTAAGAGCACCTTTCAATGAGATTGCGGTGTCCTTGTGTACATGTATATGATCTATGGGCAATTTGTTCCCTGGCACACTAAAGGATGTTGGCCGCATGACTTCGTTTTAACGGTGGGAACAATGAGAATGAGTGTCTTAACACGAACGTAAGTTTCTAGATGGGGTGCACACAAGGGTGTGTGTATGTGTGTGTGTGTGTGTGTGTGATTTTGATTTTTAATGTAGCTTTTAAAAAATTCGGTCATATAGCTACGATGTCTGCAGTGTGGCAGTTTATTGTGATGTATAGCACTGGGGCATCATGCCGCAGACGTGTAGCATGATGTCCCACCCAGTTACATTATCCTGACACCAGGCCGACCAGTCCTGTCACTAATCTCTTAATGGTGAGCGCCTAGCGAGGCAGCTGTTAGTACCATTTTTATAATTCTTTGGTATGGCTCGGCCGGGGTTCGAATCCGCGACTTCCCGCTTTAACCACTGGGCCACCGGAGCAGTTTTGCACACAAGGGTAGTGTCACATATGTATATTGGACAGGAGCCAGTCAACGAAATGTAGCATAGTGAACATATTTTGTGTTTGATTCTGGATCGAACGGTTAGCAAGGGAAAGTTACAGAGCAGGGTGTGGGTGTGCTCATTTCTTCGTACTCTAAGGATGATTCGAACAGCCATGTTTTGACGTTTTCGAAGTAGATACTGCGACGAACCAGATAGAAGAGAATTACAATAGTCCAGTCCTGAAAGTACTATTAAACACACTAGTGTTTAAGATGCATCAACCGAAAGAAAATTGCGAATGGAGCTGATGTTTTAGTTCCAGATATGCAGCCTTGCATGTATCGAAATTTAATTTTGGTATTACTGGTACTTATTGTTTGAAGTGAATGATATGAACGAGAAAGTCTTGTGTGCACCCCAAAGTTTTAAATACATCCAGTTTGGTATAGTCTTTGCGTTTTGGTCGAGTGACTTCACTAAGTACATCCGGTTTGATATAGTCTTTGTGTTGTGATCGAGTGACTTCACTAAATACGTCCAGTTTGATATAGTCTTTACGTTGTGATCGAGTGACTTCACTAAATACATCCAGTTTGATATAGTCTTTGCGTTGTGATCGAGTGACTTCACCAAATACATCCAGTTTGATATTGTTTATATATAAAAAACAAGTATATGTTTTCAGATATGTCAGGTTCCTTGTCCATTGTGGTCTATTCTCTGGC